>BHFT01001982.1:170862-232116 GCA_004320025.1 Laticauda laticaudata | reverse complement strand
GGGGGGGGGGGGGATACTGACTTTCTCCTTGTAACACTGACATATGCACTCTTATTATTTAGTATTATGTTGGTCTCATGAATGCTGACATTTGCCAATGCAAGAAAGGCTTTTTGTTACTCTGGGGTTCTTTTAAGATTTCCCAGACTATTATATGCCTTGCGGTTGGTACGATCTTAGTTGGTCAACCACTGGAGAGGGTTGGTAACATTGGTGTTGAATTGTCTCTATTGGTACACATATCTAATTAACCGTTAATTGATAGAATCCAAACTCTTTGGAAATAGTTTGGTAGTTTTCTTCAGCCTGGTGAGCATCAACAATTGTTTTTCAGCAATTTAGAAATATCTTGTTCAAGCCATGACACATTTCCACATAGCTATGCTGTGAAAATCAGACTTCGATGATGAATAACCAGAATTCTCTTCTTTAAATAAGGCAGGGTCTCCCATTTTATTGTTAGTTGCAAAGTTGTGTCTGACCTATCGCGACCCCATGGATAACTTTCCTCCAGGCCTTCCTGTCCTCTGCCATACTCACACCTGGTTATCACCCCAAAATTAGAATCAGGAGATTGGCTCTGCTCACATAATTTTGCTACACAAATATATAGTTCTGGATGGCTGTCCCTCAATGGGTAAATTAGCTAGAATAATGTTTTTGACTTATTTAAGTAGGTTCTCTTGGATGGGGCTGTGGAAAAAGATTAATATTAACTGAATTAATAACTAATGTTTAAAAATTAATTGCATGGAAAATAATTGAAATGTTTTAAAATTGATTGATTCTTCATTTGCATTCTCCCTTGCACCCATACTAATATCACAGTGTACACACACATATATTTAGAAATAGAAAAAAAGATAGGATGGAAGTAGATTAATAAAATCTAAATGTACTAAAAAGGGAAGAGAAAATAGAAAACAAAACTGGACAGAGATGAGGGAAAGAAGCAATTGAGGGTGGAGAGTGTGTGTGTGTGTGTGTGTAGAGAAGGAGAAATAAAACATAGTTCCTCTCATAGAAAGGATTACAAACCACCAAGCAGCCAGCTTCTTCCAAATCAGACATCCTTGGTTAAGCAGCCTTTTGCATCTCCCACCCAATTATTTGCTTTAAATAAACATTTTCTCCTTCATTTACAAATGTCCATTAGTTGAAGATCAGAAATGAAATCAGCATTCAGATTATGATTGTTAGAGTGAAGTTTTCTATTTAGATTTATTTCAGAATTGTCATCGGAACTTAGGTCCCCAGGTTTTGCTGTGGATGGGATTCTGTTTTTTAAAAAAATTCTCTTATCTTTTGTTGAACTGCCACATCTAGTAACAAATACTTAGTTAAATCTTATATGGAGTACTTGCCTTTGAAAAATGCTCAGAATATTGCAAGTAAGCAAACAACTGGTGCTGATTAGAAAAGAATAACTCCCTCATTACAATAGCTTCCTGAGCTACCCTTCTGTTTCATCATTAAAAGTGCAAGTATAAGTTTCTTGGGACCCGAATATTTGAAAAAGTCATCTCCCCTGGGTTTTAGGAATATTTAGAGAGGTTGACAGATAATTGTAATCTCAAATTTGATTGGTTTTTGAATGTTATGTAAAATTGGCAAAAACAGATGAGCTGATTTCCTGGATTTTCTTTTCTTTCTCCAGATTTACTATTCAGAACTACATGTTATTCTTCTTCTATTTTCTTTACTTAATTATGAACCACCTCAAGCTGAGGAATTTTTTGAGGCTTGCATTAATCATATCAGTCTTCATTTGGGTAAGTTGATTATCAAAATGATTGTCAGATGACATTTTTCTGGATGTAACAAGGAAGATATAAAGAAAATGTTAACTCTTCTGTTTCTGTCTCTTAAAAGGAAAGAAAGCAAATTTATGTACTTGGTGTCCTTCATTGTTTTCATAGAGAATATTCTAACTTCTGGATGTTTATTAAAGAGGAAATGTAAAGAACCAGCCATGATGTGGGCACTGTCCCATTCTGTAGCTTTTAAAAATAACAACAATGCTAAGTAGGAATACATTAAAATGGTCACTGAAAATAGACCTGTTTAATATGAATAATGGATTTTTAAGAATATTTTATCTGGTTATTTTCTCTACAAATTGTACAAAGTTGCTCAGTTTTAGAAAATATGTTACAAAAGTGCCATAATCATAAATGCAAAACTTCGTAAGTTTGTAAAGAAGCAATCCTCTGGCAAGGACTAAGCAAATAAGCATATTAAGTATCATTGTTCTTGCATTAGTTCCATGGAGAGAATGGATACAGAATCTGTTCTTCTCTTAAACATAAACCCAATAAACAAAAACAATAAGGCCCTGCCCTGTTGAGTGATATTTGCCATCATGGCCTTTTTTCCATGCTGATTATTCATTATTCATCCACACAATATGATTGTACTGATAGTAGGATTTTGACAAATAAGTTTAAGTTGTTTATGCCGTGCTGGCCCTTCTGTTGCACAATATATGGTGCAGCTATCTTGAATGCATTTTTTAAAACATTTCTCAGCAACAGTAAGTGCCAGTGCTAATATATCTTTTAAAGGGGAGTTATTTTGTCTTTCCTCAGTTCTCAAATTCACAATTACTTAGCAATGGATTGTTTTGTTTCTAATATCAAATGTTTTCAGATTATTATAAACATTTTGGGCATCTTTCAAGTGAGGAGCAGTGCAAATAAAGTTTTAATAAATAAAAATTGGAAATATTGAAAGGAAATTAAAGTGTGATATGATGTGATACAGAAAATGAAAGTGTTGTGATATGATGTGATACAAAATAAGTAGCTTTATAATTTGGGAAATGCAGAGAGATTTCAAAACTGAGAAGAATTCAGTTATCTTAAAACAATTTCAGAATTGCTCTTTTTCCATTCATTCTTTACACTGATTATATGACCCCTATATTAATGACTTGGAAGAATAAAATATATGAAATCAAAAGCATTGCTAAAATAGAGCAATTAACAATAAGTAAGGTTACAAAATATATTATTTCTAATCCCATCTAAACCTTTTAAAAATGCCAAGTATTTAGCTCTCAGATAATATAAAGCATATAAATCTTCTCAGCTATATTTAGTTTGAATATTTTTATGAGAATTTGGGGTTCCTTAGAGAGTTTATATTTCTTTTCTGCTGTACTACTTTGAGATAAATGAAGTTTTTAATATTATGCATTAATATATTTGTACAGAAGATTATGAGCCTTCTCTTCTTGTATTGCTTGGTTTCGCTTTGGCTTCTTCTGGATATTTTCCACAGAAAGTGATAAAGGCTATATTTAATATAGAGTTTCTCTCCAAGTTGGATGCTCAGCTTCAAAGTAAGTGCTAATTTCTGTTTTTTGATAGGCTTCAGAAATAATTCCTGTATTTTTAAAAATGTACTCTTGGGCCTTATTACAGTATTCAACTGGGGGGGAGGGGGATTTAAGAGACAACTCCAAATAAAGTACACTGTTTTCATGCATTGACTTGATTGTAAATAATGTTAAACTTAAAGAGGTTTTTCCTCCATCAGCAACATCTACTCCTGTTTTTTATTTAAGCCTTTTAAAAATATTATGCTGATTAGCTTGCAGATACCCCACATTCTCAGGGTCTAAAAAATAGCCAATATACTTTCTGCAATTAGAGTTGGGTGGACTTTTATATTGATTGAATCTGCATTGTTCCCACTGAACAATGGGACATTTCACCTACAGTTTTCCCATATCTGTCTACAGGGTTTGTTTTTTTTCAAATAAATCTATATCCATCTCTCTCTCTCTCCCCCCCCCCCCTGTCTATCTCTGTCTCGCTAGTTATCTAGGTTGCATTTCAGCAATGTTCTTAGTTGAAAAATTAACCAACAACAAAGGAAGAACTTCAAGCTGGTGGTCATTTTATATGTTGACCTTTACGTTTCTGCCATGTTTATCGACACATAAACAGTTGCTAAAAGTTCCATGAATACAATCTAACAAAAATAACCAAATAATAAAAATCAGTATAATACTATTTACTTAGCTACATTTATTTAAGTGTAGCTCCCTCTATAGAGGGTCTGTCACCAAGAATCTTCTTCAGAAGCTGACATGAAGTAAAACAAAGTTGTATGGATTCAGTACTTTACTTTCAGTAATTTAACTTTTAGGAATTGGTTTTGTTTTAATCTTTAATCATTCTTTAAAAAAAGTGCTAGTTGTTAATTTATGAATTCTTTAATGATACCTGTACATTGCTATCATAGCGAAGTAAGTAATAACTTTGGGGGATTTTTTGTCTAAAAAATGGTCTTCTTTCTTCTTTTATTCATGGTTAGCACAGTATTATATTCTAATCATTGCCTCGTATTTATTTCTTCTGGATTTTTAAAAAAACAGTGGTACCATGGAAAATAGCAAGGAAGTCCTCCGTGCAGTTGATGGAGCTGAATCGAGCAGTGTGTTTGGAGTGCCCCGAGCTTCAGATTCCATGGTTTCATAAACGCTTCTGTGAACAGCTGAAGGAAAAAAGTGAATATTTAAACTTTTGGGCAATTGAATGGCATTAAACATCAAGGCTACAATTCCTTTGAATCTTTTTCTTTTTACAGAACTTGGAGTTATTGCTCCTTAGATACAGCAAAATTAGAAACTGCTTGCTGTGGAAGTTAAAGATCTCTTTTGTCATGTTCTATCTATTTCCTTTTGAGAACTGTGATCCTTTTTTAAAAAACGGGCAAAGATGGTGGGAAGCCTCTGATAATTTTGCCTTTGAAAAATAATAGATGGGGGTCTTTGTTCAGTCTCCTCTGAATTTCTAACCTGTGTTTATTTGCTGTCTTTTTTCCTGTAGAGACTGATTTTTCCAATCTATTGCAACAGCAGATATATATACTACTTGGCGAAATCCTAGGAAGAAGCCATTATGCCAAATGTTCTGTACTCACTTCTTACTACTATAGAATTGGTGGGTTGGTTCAAAAATAGAGTATATCACTTGTTTTATTTTATATAAGCATTTTATACAAGCATTTATACGAGAGTTTTTTCTAAATGGTTATGATCTTGCAGGAGCATGACCTTCTTGATTTGAAGACTATGCATGTTTTTCTCTTAAGAGCAGTTCTTTGGCACATGTCTACCTTTTGCAGCTGCATATTATCTCACCCGGGGTGTCAAATTCAAGGCCTGTGGGCCTGATCCAGCCATGGGGCACTTAGATCTAACCTGCAGGCCCACCCTGGAGGCCCATGGTGCCTCTGCCAGTGAAACAGAGGTTGGAGAAGGGTCACACACAGCCCTCCCAGACTCTCTTTTCATCCGCAACAGCTCCTGCAGCCCTTTGCCATTGAAAATGGACCCTCCCCAGGCTCTGTTCTCACTGGTAGAGAGCTGCAGGAGGCCATTATGGCTGAAAATGGAGCCTTGAGGAGTGACATCGAGCTCCCCCCCCAGCCACACACACCCAACCCCCCAAGGTCAGACACAACCCTGATGCGGCCCTGAATGAAATCAAGTTTTACATCCCTGATCTAACCTAAAAATTCCAGGTAGCTACTACATTTATTCATTCAATTTCGTGACCTTATAATTTTTGTAACTCAAGGAGGCAAACATACAATGCTCCTTGCTCCTCCTGTTTTCCTCATGACCGCAACAGTCCTGTGAGATGAGTAGAGTTAAGAGCGAATGACTGGCCCAAGTTTGTCCACCCACTTTTCTTTGCCTAAGGTGGGATTAGAACTTAGACTCCTGACTTCTAGCCTGATGCCTTCACCCCTGCTGTTTTTTGTTCATTACCTCAAATGCTCTGAAGCACTTCATTGCCTTCAAACCTGAACACTGCACAGTCCTGCTTTATATTATTCTAGTGATGCAGAAGTAATACCTGTTTGCAAATATTAGATGGGTATGATTTCAGCTTCAGATTGCTGACAGTCATTTGTGTCTTTCAGATTTTGAATTTATGATTGACAAAAACAAGAACCCTGTTCCATATATAAACCAACAGGTTCCCGTTCCTATTTCAGACTACATAGGTTCTGCTGAAGGTGGTCACTCCTGTGGAAAGAAAGGGCTACCACCAGGATTTCAAAGGTGATCATGTATTTTTTTATGCTGTAGTAATGCAGGATGATAAGGGTTTTCACTAGATTTTCAATTCCAGGCAGTCCTCTGAGCACAGTGACGGCACATTGTATTTACAGTTTCAGTCAAGTGTAATAAGAACAGGCATATTAATTAGACAGGTGGCTTTTTTTTTCCTATTCACGTATTTATTTGATTTATATAACTGACCATCTCACATGTGGCTCTGGGTGCCTTACACAGACAGATAACAGAAATGAGAATAGAACAGAACAGAACAGAACAGAACAACAGAGTTGAAAGGGACCTTGGAGGTCTTCTAGTCCAGAGGTCACCAACCTTTTGGACCTCAGGGACCACCAAACTCATAATTTTAAATCCCAGGGACCACTAACTGGTTCTGGGGGCATGGCTTAATTTGTGGGTGTGGCTTGATGGTCATGTGACTGGCTGGGCATGGCTTGCATGTAAATATTATAAATATTGATATAAATATTGATTTTTTATGAAAAAAAGAACAACTTTAACCCAAAATCAGGCAAAGCAGGCAGGTAGATTGAGTTGCTCACAGAATCACAGATTCATTCAGAGATCTATCTATCTGCCATCGGCTGCCTGAGTCTGTCACATAAAATTTGCTTGCCGTGGGTCTGCACTGAACCTTCAGTCCTTTGTGCTTAAAAGCAGTGCCAGAGAGCTAAAGACTAGCTAGAAAGCAAGAAATCCAACCATTTCTTGCTTCCTAGCTAATCTAAATCCCCTGGCACAGCAGAACAGCTGATGGTCGGAAAAAGGAAAAGTAGCAACTTAGCAGGCAAGTTTGCTGGGTAAGGAGTGAGTGGGTGGGGAGGGTTCCCGTGGGCCATGTGGGTGGCACAGCCTTGTGTTTCTGCACAGCCTGGATTAATTGCTTTGGGGAGGGTGTTCTGGGGGTGAGATTTCTCTGCGGCCCACCAAAATTTTCTTGCAGCCCACCAATTGGCGACTGCTGATCTAGTCCAACCCTCTTCAGACAAATGGTTATCCAATTTCTTCTTAAAAATTTCCACTACTGGAGAATTCACAACTTCTGGAGGCAAATTGTTCCACTGATTAATTGTTCTAACTGTTAGGAAATTTCTCCTTAGTTGTAAGTTGCTTCTCTTCTTGATTAGTTTCTACCCATTGCTTCTTGTCCTGCCCTCAGGTGCTTTGGGGAATAGCCTGACTCTCTCTTCTTTGTGGCAGCCCCTGAGACTGAAAATAAACAACTAAAATAAAATCCATTAAAATAATGAAAATTATAAAGCATAATCTGCAGGAGAATGCAATCCATACATTACTAACAGTGTAACCAATGTGTAGGTTCCAGGCACGATGACAAAAACACAACATCAAAGCTTCCAAAGGCAGGGTGGTAAGGGCCTAACTTAGCTCACGGGGTTATTATATTCCAAAAGTCAGGTGCAGGGCTCTCCTTCTGGGTCCTATCGGATGACACTCCTTTATTGACCTGACCTATAATATGCCTCTTCTGTTAGACTTGATGGGATGTAACCAGGAAGGTTAGTTCCTCAAATAACCGAGTCCCATGGCATGTAAGGTCATTGTACTTTGCACAGGTGCACTTATCAGTACTTTGACTGGAACCCAGAAGCAAACCAGCAACAGTGAAGCTGACAACTCTTTGTTGATCAAGAGAACATGTTCCATTTCTTGATGGGCAACCTCAACACCACTTGACAGTAATCCATTCTGGGGCATGAGTGATAGCCTCCTGATCAAGGAATGGAGACAGTTGGTACAACCTCTGGTTTGAAGATAGTTATAGAAAAGTCTATCACTTTTAGTCTTTGCCCAAAACTGGAAATCAACAGTGACACCCACGGACCTGGCAACAACTAATAAAATCCACCAATGTGCAGAAATGGTTAGACTAACCATGTTACTAAAAAGTAAGGAAGAGGGGAAGTTTTTTACAACTTGGAATATATGGTACAAATGGTTGTATAAAAAGGAAGTAAAAAAGTCTTGTGAAACTGATTAAACAAACAAGGAAAAATGAAAATAAGGATAAATGTATATATAGCTAGGTATATATATATAAAGTAATATAATTAAATAAATATTGCATGATAATTGTAATAATATCCAAAAAAGTAAGGATATAGGAAACAAGTTATAGATTTACTTGTAACAAATGACTTTAATTGACACTTAGAAATGTACACTGCTATGAAAATGTTGCAAAAATGTGAGAACATGTTTCTCTTTTTTTAAATATATTCTTTATTCTTGCAACTTTCAATAAACATTTAAAAAAAAGAATTTAATTCTTTTTTAGTCTATCACTTTAATGCATAATTCAGAAAAGCATATATATTATTGTATTTTTCAATAAGTGATAACATTTACATAGAATGAGAACACAATCCAAAGAAGACATGTGTACTCTAAACTGAACAGATACTCATATGTCTATCACTTACATAAAATTCATAGCAGAATCAAATATTACTGAACAATGATGTAGTAATGAGCTTTTATATATGAAATAAAAATAAGCTACCTGCCAATAACAGTACGAAAACTAATATAGGTAATAGGCATATCATCTGAACACTTGGTCCATAGTTCAATAGAACTTTGTGTTCTATTTAATGAGTGCTGGAGGATTATAGGGAACCTCACCAAAATTTCAGGCAAGAAGTAATTTAGATTTTAGAATTAAAACATGTTATTATTTTGGCATAAACCGATTTGCAATATGTTTGATACTATTGCATTTCTGCTGTGTACAACAGGTTTTTTAAAAAAATTCCTATGATGAAATTTTTAAGATGATAATACTTACTAAAGCAGCTATAGATAAATATAGCTTTCTTGTACTGTAAAAGATGGCATTGCAGCTTAAATTATTGTAACAATTCAGAAGTCTTAATCAGATGCTAATTTTTACTGGCAGGCCATTGTTATAATTAATATAATTACAATTATAACTGTAGAAAAACCTTCCAGGTTTTCATTAAAACAACAGGTGTCATGAGTACATAAAGTGATATGAAAATAAATCTGAAATTGTATTTCACTCAGAATTGCTGTGGAATTCCTCGATTCAGAAGCTTTCTGCAAAAATTCAAATCACATCAAAGGATTTATTGCCATGAAAAAGCGGCATTTAGAGATTCTTGGTTATCAAGTTGTTCAGGTATGATGTCTTCTCTCTTTTGTAAAAGCTGAATAACATTTCAGAATTTTCTGCATAATTTTTCTTACAATAAATATTCACCTTTTCCCAAAGGCTGCAACCAACTTTAAAGTACTCATGCAATAATACATTTGAGGAAAGTAGAAGGGATGAAATATGAATTAACATTTTAATAATGGACTTTCATTTTAATAATATACTTTCAGATCCCTCACTATGAATGGAATTCCATGGGATTGTCATCCACAGAAGCAAAGACTGAATATTTAGAAAAGAAAATATTTCAAAAGCTTTGATATGCTAGTATGAAGAAAAAGAAATAACAATTTTTATACGGACTGTAATATTGAAAATTAATTATTTTCAGCCTTCAATAAACTTATTTTTTTAATGAAGACTATGTTGCATCTGGAGATATCCATATTTGGAATTGCAGAGGGCAAAATGCATTGCACGATTTACATTTCTTGCACAAGGTGACTGTGTTTGGCCAGCCTGTCCTGGCAAATTGCCTAAGCTGTAGTTATATCAATTGACTACTAGGCTGCACAGCACATGAGCCTATCCTTGAGGAGTGCTTAGAAGTTGCTTTTGTTGCAAAATCTAATGACTAGGCTGCTACTGAGTAACCAATCTGTTAACCTCATGTTGGAAGACTTACAATAGTTGATATCTGATGTCGGGCACAATTTAAGGTATGTATTTTCACTGCTAATGCCCTCAGTGTCTTCTGACTTGATACAAAGGACTTCTGTTTTGTTATAAACTTCTCCATGAATAAAAGGTAGCTGAAGGGCCACTGTTAAAGACGTCCCACTATTGGCTCTTTAGGGAAGAGTTTTCTCATATAGCTCCTGAGCCATGGAATAGACTCACTGGAAAGCTGCACTGCTATTGATTCAGTTTGAACCGCCATTCATAACTATAATGCAAGATTTATTTTTTTTATGGTTAGTTGCTTTGCTTATCCAAAGCCAGCAAAGCAGAATTTCATCTATTTAGGGGCTCAATTTATTAACCATCTTAAATAGCCAATATATCTACATACAGAAAAGAACAATTCAAAATAGGCTTACCTAGCCAAGAGTAAGGATGCACAGTATATATATCCCTCAGCAATGATTACAACATACATTGATAGAATCACAAGTCACCCTCTCCCATATCCTATTTAAAAGGCTGGGTCTTTCTCTCCTAAAATTCAAGAGTGCGGAACCTTGTTTCAAAAGGCAAGGCTAGCCACAAAGAAGGCACATTTTTTGAAATTCAACCAGTTGTCACAGCTTCACTGATGGGACTTGTAGCTTATTGCTCCTGGCAATTCTTAGTGATGGGCAAAAATAACCAGACCCTAGTAGGCTTCTTAAGTGAGTCAATACAGGTAGTCTTCAACTTACAACCACAATTGAGCCCAAATGTAGGTTGCTAAGTGGGAAATTTATGGAGTGAGTTTTGCCCCATTTTTCTCGCCTCAGTTGTTAAGTGAATCACTGCAATTGTTAAGTTAGTAACACTACGATTAAACGAATCTGGCTTGTTTGTGAGAAGGTTGCAGAAAGGGTTCACGTGACCCCGAAAGACTGTAACTGTCCTAAATGTGAATTACTTACCAACGGGTGGGATGGTACCGGTTCTCCCCAGTTCTATAGAACCAGTAGTTCTGAAGAGCAGCACACACCGAAACGGTTCTGTGTTTGTTGCTGTTTGGCCTGCCCGCCCGCCCGGGCTCTTACCTGTCCTTTACTTCCTGCTTTTTCAACCTCAGCATCACCGAACTGGTAGTAACACGGGTTGAATCTCACCACCGCTTGCCAAGCATCCAAATGTAAATCATGTGGCTACGGAAATGCTGCAATGGTCATAAGTCACATTTTTCAGTACCATTATAACTTCAAACGGTCATTAAGTAAACTATTGTAAGTTGAGGAGTACCTGTATTCATTTAAATTATAAAACACAATGCCTGTTAGTATATTGAATAAGTTGGGGAATAAGCTTCCTTTGCAGAAAAAACATGCAGATAGGGCACAGGTTTAATACTTGAATTTTGTGTGTTGATCATTCTGTTTTGAAATGACTTGGTCAATCTTCCAGGGCATATGAGATTGTATTTCTAAATGCTGTACTATAAATTGTGCCTTGAACTGGATTGGAAACTCAGAATATGGGTAATATTGATAACCAGAAAACTTTTTTTCAAAATTATAAATATAAGTAATCTTGAATTAAATTAAGAATCTTGAAGTTGAGGATTTCAGTGCTCCTTAACCTGCAATCTCTGGGCATGCTGGGATATGCATGATAGGAAATAAATCACAGAAATTTCACATACACACACACAATACTATATTTTTTTTTCTGTATACAATTTGATCCAGGATTTGTGATTGCACTTTTAAAATAATAGAAATGCAAGCATAATTAGTGTTTTTCAGTCTATTGGGCACTACAAAATACAATCAAAGGATTGTCTTTTTTTAATTATATTTTCATTTGAATTTTTTTAAAAAAAAATTCCAAACATCATAATGTTTGGCACAAGCTGATTCCAAAATTCCTATTTGTTGTATAAGTAATGAAATTCTACTATTCCTTATAAAATAATGATTCGCTACTTTGGCTTGGCATACAATTGATTTTATCAAGAGTTTGTTTTTTTTAAATAAACATCTTATTCTATCTATTGAAATATCTATTTCCATTGTTCAGCAATAACCCAATTGGTGATATATACATAAAAACTTAATGAGTTTTTTTCTAATTTCTTATCCTACAAATACGTGTAGCAAACCTAGCTTTGCCCAAAACTGAATCTATTGTGTAAGACATGTATTTAAGATAAATAACACAACATAAAAGAATGTTCCTTTTGACTTATAGCCTTGCTAGCATCTCGGTGAAAGTTGAAAAAAAAAATACATGCAAGATTGTAATTAAAGTTTGATGCTACTAATGTGAAATTTAAGGGGTATTTCCTATATGGATTCTTATAAAAAGGGAGTCATGCAGAGTCTGCTGTCATGCAGACTCCCAAACAATACCATCAATTTGTTCCTTTAAGTCCCAGATTTCTTTTAGCCCTCATCATAATCTATTTGAGAAAATCAGATTCAAAATTACATCCTTAGATTCTGTGGAGAAAAAAAATCCATTTTTTCAAAAAGAGATGCCTTGGATTTTTCCTCTTTTTTTGTCATATTCAATTGATTTATCACTTATTGTGGGACTTTTTGTTCCAATTGTTGGTCATAATTTTTTAATTTACAGTATATCGGAGTTTTCATAGAGTTTTTATTTTGTAAAGACCTTTCCTTTTTCAAGATTTCAGTTGTATGTAGTCCTTGTTGTATATAGTCCTCTGTCAGAATTTGGTTATGTTATCAATAGAAATGGAGCTGAGATGCTTGGAATAAAATCTGAAAACTTCATCCAGGAAATTCAGCAGATTATTATGCTTACATAATTTTGTTGGTGATTTTCATGTTTTAAATTTTGTAAAGGTATTACTCAGATTTTGTATATGGTAAGTTTAGGTACTGATTATCTTGTATTGAGAAAGCAGTGCTTCGAATGTGGTTACCATCATCTTAGATTCTGGGATTGTGTGTGTGCGTGCGTGAGTGTGTGTATCTAAAAATCTTACAAATTCAGTATTGATATTAACTATGTTAGCAATTCATCTTGGATTGAATCTCCCGTGCTAAATATGAACCTCCCATTTGACATGAACCTTCCATTGTTCCCCTTCAAAAATCTTTGCACCTTAAAGTTTAAACCAGATTTTTTAAAAAAATATTCGTGCCTTGAGCAAAATACTGTCTATTAAATGTTTTGTTTTTGATATTATGTATCCTCTAAATACATAATCCTCTTGTAACTTAACAAAAGATTGTGCATAACTAAATATTATATTTTTTTACTGTATCCCCCAATCTTCTAACTTCCCATGAAATAAATGTACAAGTGTGAATCATAAAATAACATTGTTGCTGCTTTGGATATTCTGTGGCTTATAAAATAATTTGAAGTTATTCTGAGTTTAAGAATAAACCATTTGTTGCTTGTGCCAGTTACAATCTTCTTGCTGTGAAGACTGAAGCCCCGAGCTCTTGTCATTTCCATCCCTCTCTACACACAGCTTCCCCTTTGACAACCCCCAAGTTCTTAATACCCATGTTTCCCCAAATAAGAACTCCTCTTCTCTTTCAATCTTAGATCAGGGATTGTAGGCTAACAAGGGATCACTCTCAGGCCCTTCATGCTCTTAAGTGTGGAAGGGTTTTGCTGCTTCCTCGTCCTCTTCATGGTGTGTGCAACTATACCTGAAGGTTAATTCCTGTTACCAGCATCAGAAAGATCATTCTTCAGGATGCTAACATAGTAAAAATTGTCTCTTCTTGATTTCCATATTACACATTTGAATAGAAATCTCAATTGTCAACAAACCCCCCATTAAACTGTCATTAATACCTTCAGAGATGTGCACTAAACCTTTTACTGAAATAAAGGACTTTTCCCATTTCAACTTCAGGTCATGCTTACATCTTTTAAAAGTTTGGTAGAATTAGACTCCACTTTGGGATGATAGCAGTTACACAAGGAGGCACTGTCTTCCTGGTTTCACCCTTAGTGGGGAATTTTCTACTGAGGGTAACCAGATGTTATTAGCAGTCGGCCCTACTTTGGTTTCATGTTCCTCTTTTCCACTGTGGGAGGGCTGCCAATTACAGATTTTCTGCTCTTTCGTGTATGCTTTAATCCCTTTAGTTTGTTGTGAAGCACATCTCCTAGATGGCTTATGTTTCTTAAATGCTTTAGAAGGAAATTCAGTGCAGATAAGTAGTTAATAGTTTCTGATGCTGATGCTGTATAGGGCAAGTTGAGTGAGGAGTAAGGCATTCAGCCATCTTCCATTGAGGCTTTAAAGGTTGGCAATCTGATGTGAGAAACCCTTTGTCATAGCCATTTCTTGATGGTCTCAGGGCTGACAAAGCTACTGAACTAGAAATGACTAAAAGTAGTCAGAAAACACCATTTTTTTTTCGTAAAGTCAATCCATTTCCGACAATACGATCCTCAGAACAAGTTCTAAAGTAAGCAGAAGAGTAAACTAAGTACAGGTGTTATAAACAAAAGATAGAAGGGAAATCCTAACCCTTTTCTGTAATCAGAGCAGTCATACTGTTATTTATTTAAATTTTGATATTTATTTTAAAACAGAAGCCCGGGGTCTAATCTCCAAGACAATTTTTTGTTAAATTCAGTTTTATTTACTGCTATCTATAACCAAACTTAATTCACCATCATATAGTTAGTAAATGTTGGGAGGATCTAATACTCAACAGAAGTTAATAGACATTTAAGACAAAATAGTTAACTGAAGTTACCAATCTCTGTACAAGGTAGGCTTACACAACAAAACTAGAGACTATTAAAAAAAATCCTCATCCGCAGTCAAATAGCCACTTAGTTTACAGTTTTGATAGCTTAAACAGATTTAGGCCAATGGAAAGGCAAGAGGCTCCAGACGCGTAGCGGATTTCTTTCAACATGCCGCACCACTCTTTCTTTTCATCATCATACCTGCAGGAACAAAAAGTTATGTAAGTGGGGCCCTTTGGCTTTTTTTCCAAGCCCATCTTCTAAAATCTGTGCCCAGTCACTCCCACGTTTCTTTTTTAGCATCCTGTTTGATATTAATACATATATTGTGGAATAATTGCTAGTCTAAGAATGTAACAAGCGTTGCTGCACAAGGAAAAGTAATACAGGAAATATACATTCCAATATGTTGTCATCCCTCTGAATGCCTTGTCTTGGAAAGCAATATTAAACCCAATCCCCTTGCTTTTGTTTCTGAATCTTGCATCTATCTAAAATCCCCAACTGCTTCAATTTGTCGGAATTGTCTCCATCTTTTCTGCCAAAAAAGGGATGTGATGGCTCATTCATTTTATTTCATTTCGCTGATACATCTTCAGCATGATTTCCCCTTTTATATTCTTAATCTAACATTTACTTAATTTACATCTCCCCTCTGACAGATACTTATATATACAGCCAATAATACTATTTTAAAAAGGACTCGGTGGCTCAGTGGCTAAGACGTTGAGCTTGTCAATCAGAAAGGTTGGCAGTTCGAATCCCTAGCACCGCATAGCAGAGTGAGCTCCCATTGCTTGTCCCAGCTTGTCAAAAGCATGTAAAAATGCAAGTAGAAAAATAGGGATCCCTTTGGTGGGAAGGTAACATTGTTCTGCACGCCTTTAGTGTTTAGTCATGCCAACCACATGACCACGGAGACGTCGTCGGAAGCGCTGTCTCTTCGGTTTTGTAACGGAGATGAGCACCACCCCCTAGAGCCGGAAACAACTAGCACATATGTGCGAGGGAAACCTTTGCTTTTTAGCTTTTCTGCCAACTCTTCACTCATTTTTATCTTCCTGTCCTCAAAGCTTGCTCCCCACGTTTCTGACTAACAACTATGGTTGAAGAAAATCCATGTGTTTTCAAATGCCGTATCTTCAGTGAACATTTTTACTCTGATGCATCTGTCTGCAGGTTCTCCTGATCTATCTTTCTTTCTTTTTCTTTCCTTCCGTCCCTCCCTCCTTTCTTTCTCTCTCACATACTTTCAACCATGACTTCTTAAGCACTGTTAAGCTGTTGCAAGGAGCGCAAAGGTCCCAGTGGGAATAGCTCTTGGCCCTGGAGCAATGGCACTTTGATGCAGGGTTTGGAGGGCAGCTGCCTCTCAGCCTGTCCTGCCAAGCACAACGCTGTATTATACACTGTAAAGCTGCAGTGATGGTGCTTCCCGGGAAAGCAAGCCCCAGCTTAGGTCTCAACTGAAATCCTCTTGCTTCCTCACTCTCACAGGCTGCTGGGAGTCAGCATATTTTATTTATTTATTAATTTTTTAATCCCATCTTTTATGACTATTTCAGTAATTTAAGACAACAAAAACACATAATACTCCTTCCTGTTCTTATTTTCTCCATAACAACCCTGTGAGGTGAGTTGGGCTGAGTGATTGGCTCATTATTATTACTGCGTGTTTTATTATGTGCATCATAAGAATCTAAGAGACGTTTGTAGCAATACATGAAAAGGCTCAGGCATTTGTATTTGAGACCCGTATTTTTAAGGTCTTTCATAAGAACAGGTACACTTTTTAAATTTTGGATGGTTCAGGGCTGATTTTTCAAAAAGGTAACCTGAGCAACCAAAAATATCACCTCACAGTGTTGAGGCATGCTTTATTTTAAAGCCTCTTGTGAAAAAATTGAGGTGGTCAAGTAGGAGTTGCTTGAAATAGGTCATTGGAATTAGAGATGAACCCAGATCCCCTTTTGAATCCAGACCATGCTGTGCCAAAACAAAAACTCACACAGAGCACTCAGGAAAAATATACCTCTCTGCGAACAAAAAATATTCTGCATGCAGTTCTACAAAGTAATTTGATGTTTTTAATACTCTACTCTTGTGAGATAATATTAAAATTACATAATATGTAGAATATGTTGAAGCAAAACCAAAAATTGACAATACTAGATCAAGTCTACATTTAGTACCAGTAAAGATTTTAAGGGAGTTTTACTCTACATTATCATATATACAACTACGGTAAATATGAATGACTTGAATCTCTTGAGCTAGCAAAATGAAAAAAATGTTTAAAACAAACTTACTTCCAGATGTCATTAACCTCATTAGGAGCAAATTCCTTTGATTCAAGCTGAATCATTGCAAAGCCTCCAATCGCATACAAGGATCCAGATAATTCTACTAAACTAATAGAACTTCTCTCCTGGGGAAAATCTGGCATAACTTCCCACCTGCAATTTAATCAATAAAACATTCAATTTGAGAATATGACGTTTGAGAATAATATGTTTTCAAAAAAAGGGGATATTTGTAACATGTTCCTGAAGACCATCTGAAGATGTAGTTGATGCAGAATGCAGTGGTGTTAGTAGTCCTTGTCATATCATTATTTTACAAACTGCTGGCTCCTATGAGGTTTCCAAGTGCAACTCAAAGTCTGTTTATCATTTACAAAGCCCTAAATAACACATAATCAGGTAATTTGCAGAAATACCTATTTCTAGTTACTTTTGGTTGTCCCCACTTACTCTTTCATAATGGATACCATCCAGGTCCCCTCCTTCAGACAATACCATTTGATGGGATCTAGGAGGACCTGCCCTTTGGAATGATCTCCTCTCCCCATCCTCTTCCCAGAGATTTGGATGGTCCCAACCCCATTAGCATTCAAGAAAATTTGTAAATATGTTTTTTCCCCAGGTGTTTAGTCAGAATGGGAAGTAGAGTGCGTGGTTGGTGAGCTCTGGCTTGATGGTCTTGCTATGCTGGCTTATGGATTTTGGGTATTGTTACTGATATTCATTGCAATATTGTTTGGCAAAGTTATTTGATTATGCTGCACTATTTCCCCTAGGTTTACAAAAGGAAAAGATAACAGTTGCAGCATACTGCAAGAAATGTAGACAAGTAAAAATACCTTTACATACCTGACAGTATTGTTCTACCATGAGAGATTTTTTTTAAAGAGCTTTAACAAGATACATATAACGGCATTGCACTATGAACTGTTTGGTTTTTAAAAAAAAAAACAAAATAATTTATCAGAATGAAGAAACAGCTTTAAGAAATGGATTGGCTGAATAAAGTTAGATGTAAATTAATAAAGAACAAATTTTCTCAGAAAGGACAAAACAGATTCAGTTAAAGCATATAGTTCTGCTCAAAAGAGCATGCCCATCTACTGAAAAATGCTTGGAACTTAAATATGCAACAAGGTGCTTTACACGTATGTACCCACATGCATACACATGCACACACACACACATACCCTCTTAATATGGTGAAAATTATTTCCTTATATCAGACCATACATCATAGAACTGGGTACAATGTTTGTAAGGCTGTAATTGATACTTCAGTTCACAATGCAGCTGGGGTTATAACCCTCCCATTCAACTATCGTTCAAAATTACAACATTGCTGAACAAAGAGAGTTTATACAGTGGGTCTCCAAAAGTTGTGGCCACTAGAGTGTCCCATGGTCACTTGATCGTGATTTGGATGCTTGGCAACCAGCTCATAATTACCACTGTTCCAGCATCCTGCAGTCATGTGATCATCATTTGGGATCTTCCCTGTTAACTTCCTACAAATAAACTGCCAGAAGGCTGCAAGTCACTCCCAGTGCTTTTTTGCTCACCTTCCCTGTACTGCCAGATCCTGGGACAACATTTATACCGTTTGAAGAAGTTGATTTCATTTATAAATAAAGGGACAAGGATTCCAGTGGCTCCCAAAGAAAGAATGCATGGTGGCCCTAAGCTTTGCTATTGAACAAGAATGGACAGGTTGTAGACTAACTTGTTAGTGGTGAGATCAAAGGCTTCAACTGTAGAAGAGAGGCCTTCTTCAGTAACACCTCCAGCAATCACAATTTTCCCTTTATGGATGGCAATACCAAACATGGAGCGAGCCACTTTCATGGGAGGAAGATCGCGCCAGTCTCCCCGCTTGGAATTGTAGATGAATACTCTGTTTGTGCATTTTCTGTGTATGAGAAAAAAAGTCAACCGTTTGGAAAATGGGGACAACAGCTATGATCAAAACACATACATAAGATGTGGGATTGGGTTCCCATTATGTATTGACCAATGAGAAAGTCCTTGACAAACACATGGGGAAGAAATGCCGCGTGGGGAAGTATCAAATAAGAGAGGATTCAACCTGCAACTGCATAACGGGCAGAGAAAAGAGGCTCAGAAGAGACCCTAAGCTTCTCAGGCTGTAAAAGGAGATGGGGCAGGAGATCAGATTTACAAGAGTCTGTTAATGTAGCTTTACAATAAAATTGAAGGAGCTCATTGGGTTATATTGTCTGGTCTACAGGGGAAGGCTGATAAGTCACCGGCTCAGCTGGATGGGGAATATGCTATCCCTGCAAACAGATCATCCCAACTGCCTGGTGTTTAATAAGGCACTAATGAAAATTGCCTCCGCTGTTTGCTGGCCTGCCCAATGCTTTTTTAAAAAGTCTTTGCTGTAGGCTCCATTCTATACATATGTACTATTCTCTGCTATACTTTCTTTCATTGATGGGTAGCCATTAACAAACAGTATGTTCCCATTGGGTAATATATAAATATAGCTAATGCTGTTTTGGTTTTCAGGCTCTAAAGTGTAAATAGCAATAGCACCTAGACTTATATACCACTTCACAGTGCTTTACCACCCTCTCTAAGTGATTTACAGAACCAGCCTATTGCCCCTAACAATCTGGGACCTCATTTGCTGAGTCAACCTTAAGCCTGGTGAGATTCGAACTGCCAAATTGCAGGCAGCCGGCAGTCAGCAGAAGTATCCTGCAGTACTGCACTCTAACCACTGCACCACCGTAACTCATACAACGATTATGTTGGTGGTCATTGAGATATGGTGTGAATGCAGTATGTGCTCCGTGTAAAGCCTTATGATGCTGAATTTTCAGAGTACATGATAAAAATATAAAAAGCAACTAGTTTTGATAGTTTGTGTCTCTGTCGTCACAGTGTACATTATCTTGTGCCTTGTTGCTCTTGAACTTTTCAGAGCTCAAAAAGGACTTATTTCTTTGTCTTCTTGTGGGAAATTTGTAATTTTTCCCAATTTTTAAAATAATCCCTTTTAAAAGTTTTCTGTAGTTAGGTGGCAGATAGCAATCAATGTTGATCACCACTGTGCTTAAATGTTATGAGTAAAAAAAACAAGGACAGAAACTTATTCAGAGTTCTTCTTTCAGTTTGTTCAATCTGTTACATTTGTTTAATTTCATGTTTTGTTCTATTTACACAAAATGGAACATTTCAGATGGAATTGTTTTATCCTGAGCTTAAAACAAAAAATACTTTCTATTTTATGTGCATCCTTATTAAAGATCAGACAAAGCCCTTAGAATTTTAAAGTTAAAACCACTTATTTCTGTTATAGTATTTTTTTCTTCTTTGGGGTATTTTCCTTCAAATATTTTCTGTTTGGCTTGATTGCAAATTTCTGGATGTATTTTTTTTACTGCCATGGCTAGTTAATAAAGATGTCCTATACCAGTTGCTACGATGATTTCAGAAAATTAGATGGTCAGGAATAATAAAATAAAATCCTTAAGATTAATGGAAACCAACTACTTCACCTAAATGTGAATGTAAAAACAACACAAACTGGTTCCTTTTTTATATTATTTGTGAGTTATTTCTAATTTTATATCAGTGCCAGGCACTGTGTTTGTGCCTATGGAATTGCTTATTTTTATTCTTAAAAAAATCAATATTGTTCTATTAATTTTCATGCCTACAATGCAACTTTGTAGGTATGATTCATTTCTGCCATTACACACTTGTTACACTATCCTCTGATTTACTGGATGATAAAACTGCAAATGTAAACACTTGTTGAATTAATAGTTCTATGCTACAGCAACATCTTCTCCAGAATATTGCAGAAATGGGGCTTCAGACTTCCAAAATCAATTCTGGGAAATCTAAAGAGTGATTGAAATTACACTCATCTTGAATAACAAGTCTGGGCCAATACATATACAATATACAGATCAGTCAACAGCTCTTCAAAGAGTTTTCCTTCCCTATGATGAATGCTGCATTGATCTTGAAAACAATTAAAGTTTACACTGAACTCAGCTGCAAGCTTCAGCTGTTAATAGGATTTTAACCAGAGCAAATAGTTGTCAGAGATAATTTGGGGAGGGGAGTACTTGAAGCTGTCCAAGACTCACTTATCATCTGTCTTTCCTCCAAGGCAATATATAGCTCCATTATGTGAAGTTGTAGCATGGCCATATACTTTCAGGGGGAGCTTTTTGACTTCATTCCATTTGACTGACCTGGAAGGGAAAAAGGACACCAGTGAGGCTCTTCAATCGAACAGGCCATCAATTAGAAACCTTGTCAAATTATTCAAAAGGTTAAGCAAGCCACTTACTCTGGATCGTAACATAAGATGGAATCCAAGGACTCCTCAGTTTGGAGATCTTTGCCTGCAATTACGTAGATTTTGTTCTCCGATTCTCCCAGCCCAAACAAGCATCTGGCAGATGGCAGAGGGGGCAGGCCAATCCATTCAGATGTAATGGTATCCAGCTTGATTAAAAGGTAGAATGAAGGTGGTTAGCAAATGTGCCAGGCATGTTGAAAACAGCTCACAGCAGCATTGTATAAACATTTCAGCATCTCCCATCACTTTTTACCTTAAGATCTGGAAACAAACGTATTATGACTTAACCCTGAGACACCTGGCAGTCAGCATTTCCCCATCTTTCTTCCATGCCCCTTCCATATATTTGTGGGTCCCAGTGCATCTTTTGAAAATCATTCCTCTGAGTCCTTCAAGGCTTTAGAGCAGGAGTGTCCAACCTTGGTGACTTTAAGAACTGTGGACTCCCAGATGGCTAGCTGGGGAATTATGCGCGTTGAAGTCCACAGGTCTTAAAAGTCACCAAGAGTGGCCACTCCTGCTTTAGGGTTTGTCTGCTGCAATTTTTTCTAGGCAGAACCCATGTTGGCTTTTGCTTTTCTCAGGGTTCTCAGTTTCCTTAGAACGTCAAGCATTTGCCTCCAAAGCTGAACAAAAGCACTCCCAAGAGTAGGCTGAGCTGAAAGATTTGCCCCTTGCAAAAAGGAATGTGGTACTCTTTCGTAGAACGGGAGCATATGTGGAAGGCATGAAATCCACTTCTTTAAAAGTGTCAGCAGCTGCTTTAAATGAAGGAAGGCTTTTATTTCTAGGTTTAAATTAATCCCTTTTCATTTCTATGGGGTCTTGTAATTATAGATTGTGAATCATGACTTGGTCCTAAGTCATGTGGACAATCTGTTCACATACTGTAAGTTAAGACATTGCTGGTTATTAGTTTAAAAAAATGGGCAGCATGGCTAACGTTCTCACTGACTTCTTCCTTGCTTTACCTACATTCTTTAGATTTTCTTTTTAAAAAAATTTAAAGGGTTAAAGCTGAACATATGTCCAAAGTAAAGTGTGGTCTCTTACCCTAATGCTTCCAGTAATGTCTCTGGATTTACATTGCTCATTAATGTAAGAAAATAAAAATGGGTGCATGCTATTCATCTGCTCATCAAAGAGGCAAAGAAGAGGTGAGGTGGTTGAGGGATCTTGAAGGCTGCAGAGAGTTGGTATTTCATTATACCAATCTGCAGGTCCCTCACCACCCCAAACTGCCCTTTTGCTCACATAATTGTCTGAAAACATATTCCAAGGGTGGAGTGTTTTTTTCATCAATTTTGAAAAGGCTTAACACACTGGTAAAAGCAGAAATTCCACACATATCTGTCTTTGTTCCCTTGGGGGGATATCATTAGACTGTTTGTCCTGGATGGCCCCAGTCCTCCCTACCAATAAATAAAAGCAGAATTTTCCCATCTCTGCTTTAAACTATGACTTAATAACACTATCGTTAAATGCAGAGATGGGCAAACGTTTTGAGAATAGTGTAATGGACTTTACAAAGATGACTGGTGAGATGATCAAATGTAATTTTATGTGCCCCAACACATACATGTGGTTATATAAACTTAGGTGGAAATAGATGTATATGGACATTTCTTTATTTTTGTATATATCTTTCTTACATTGAAGTGAGCAAGCAAATGTACATGGAACAGCTGTGTGTGATACTGGATTGAGGCAAGCAATGAGTCAAAACAAGAAGTCAAGGACATTTTTAAAAAACCACCAAGAACCTCACTAAAGTCTACATAGGCTTGTTCAGACATTCATTTGAACAAGCATACAAAAGTTTTGTGTCCACTCCAGTCCTTATTCAGTTGATTGAAAGATGAAAGCGCTTGTGTAACAACAACTATGAGAAGTTTCTTTCAGGCTTTTTGCCAAAGGTACTAACAAGGCAGGACTGAGCATGCCCACCAGCTGCCAGCTGACCTGATTAAAGTATTTAAACAGCCGTCTGAACAGTGATTTAAGGGTGGATGATGCCACAGCATCTCTTACAGGTTCATTTTCACTCATAATTTGCTGCACACCAACGTAACTTTGTAGCAGAAAAATAAACAACAGGAAACTGGATTAGAACATGCTATCACTCTAAAGATTATCCAGAAATCATGCTAAACTAAAAGAATATAATTTATCGATTATTTTTTTGCATCTATGTGAATACATCCCTGAACTGGAAAGAATCAAAAAGATGTACTAAAGATCAGCATAGATGTTAGATTTTTTAATACGTGGAATTATCATTTTCTTATCCTGAGTTAAAAAAATAAAGGTATACCTGAAAGAAGTATGACTGGAAAGGCCGTTCCTTGTTCTCTTCATCCACATACAATCCTCCAACCACATAGACCTGTTTTTGCTTTGTGACTATGCTGGAATGATTTCTGGGAATCTGTTCTGAGAGTGCTGCTAAATAACACTCGTTTTCTGTAGGATCATAAGCTACCGATGCGGTGTCATTGATCAAAAGAATGAGATCTTTAACAAACATCCCATGCCTTGGAACATCATTTAGGTAGCCAGGGAGTAAATTTTCATCTCCTACATCCCCATTAACTTCTCCTTTGGCTGACTTTCCTGCGGCTTTTGTAGGTTCTGGCAATTTCCCACCAAAGGCATCTTTGACCACTTTCATTTTTTTTGAAAGGTCTGCATTGCTTTTAATTATCTCTTCCTTCTCAACGTGGTCCTTGAAATACTTCTCCTCCATCAGACGAAAACGGATACAGTCAAAGACTTCTCCAAGACTCTTCACCCGGTTCTCTTTATCTGATTTGACCCATCTCATGACGGCTTCAAAAACAATTTCCTCCTTTTCAACGTTCAGATTATCTGGCGAAATCACCGAAATGAGTTCATGAGGAGCTAGTTGCATGAAGTCCTCTTCTTTGCAAATTTTCACAAAGTGGTCAGACACAAAATCACGGGCAGACAATGCCAGCCTTGGGCAGTCAAGGAGGAGACCTAACCGAAGGATGGCCAAACAATTGCCAACAGCCAGCCTCTTCTGAAGGTAAGAAACACAGACGGTAAAAATGGATGGAATTTGAAAGCGACTGGCCAGAGCAAAAATATCTTGTACGTTAGAATCATTAAGGTCAATAGTTGCAGAATAAAGGTACTTAATGATCATATCAAGAATGGCCGGGTCAACGTTATCCAGCACTACTTCTTTCTTTTTATCTTCACTTTGCTCAGATAAGAAGAACTCGCGGAAATAAGGACTACAAGCTGACAAGATCAGTCTGTGACATGGCAAACTTTTATCCCCTGCTTTTAGGGAACAGTCAACAAACTTTTTCTCTTCCAAAAGTTCCCTAAGGCCATCTTGAAGAAGAGTGGATTGATAAAGTCGGAGTTCTTCGGTAAGTTCTCTCTGGGAATCCATTTTCTGGAAGGCTTGGCTGCCGAAGCACAAAAGAAACCCCTCTTGTTGGTACCTAGGTCTGCCTGAAAAAGGCAGATCAATGTACATTGCCCTGCTTGAAGCTTCTGTAATTTAATCTTGCCCACTAAATATAGTACAGAGTTTCACTGGCTGGAATTCAGAATGGATGGTGTTGGAAAATGGAGCTTGCAGCTGTCATGGGTTGAAAGAAGCAACTGTTACTTTAGTCACTAGGGAATCAGTTTTACTTGTTACACATGCTGAATGATGGAGGTTACTTGTAAAGTATATTTGGCATTGTGACTTAGCAGCGGCGCAGAATTAGGTTTGAATGTAGTGACTAAGAAATTGGTGTCTATAACATTCATGCCACTTAATACTTCAGCTCAAATATGAACCCAAAAAGATGGAAGTTAGCAGGTGAAAGTGGGATGGCCAATGACTGAAATGTCCGATAAAGATTATTGTTCCACTGAAAATCTTCAATCTACAATCTATAAAAACAAATTCCTCTAAAAGCTGTCCTAATGAATAAATTTGAGGATTTATTTTAGCATCTTACTGGAGTCATTCATCTCATTGTTTTGCAACATGTGCAGTGATTTAACATAAAATTAGGGTTGAGTCTCAAACAGCAATCCAGGGAATATTAGCAGTCTGGGCATGAATGCTCAACCAAATGAAAGATGTGTTTTGTATCATTTATGAATCAAAATAGACTGAAAAGAGCTTTTCCTCTTTTCAGTCTATTTTGATTCATAAATGATACAAAACCTTAAGCTGTATCAATGAAATCATAACAAAGCATTAAATATTTGTGAGTTTGAGTACTGTCTTCTTCTATAGGTAGTCTTTCACTTATGACCATTTGTTCAGTGACTATTCCAAATTATAACAGCACTGAAATAGGGGAACTTATGACTGGGCTGGGAAGTTGCAAACATTGTAGCATCATATGATCACCATTTTCTACCTTCCCTGCCAACTTTTCACAAATAGTCATTGGGGAATCTGGCAAGGAAAATACCAAGTTGTTTCCAATGCTTTTTCTCCTGAGTAGTCCCATTATGGACTATGATATCTCAGGGATTTCATACTCTGCAGCAGCCCCAGCCACCTGAGCTCTGCAGCATGTGCCTGCCCATAGCTCCTTCACCATTTATGACCCCCACTGGCCCACCAGTGGTATCTCCCTACGATTGGGCTCCTGCATTGTCCTGGGATTACGATGGCAACTGGAATTGCTAGCACTAAGAAATGTGGTCACATGACATTGCTGTTTATGCCAACATTGCTTAGCAATGTCAAGTCCCAATCCCAATTGCTTTTGTAACTCGAGGACTGTCTGTACAGTCTTTAATTTTAAGTGGATCAGGATGTTATCCAAAGCTTTTTGTTTGAAACATCATACTGAATTTCATATATATAACTTTTAGACTTCACTGGCAGTGCTAGTCTAGATCTTGACTTTTACAAGACTTAAGTATTATAGTTTCTACCGATATTGACATTTAGATATACGCAGTGGTGGGATTCTACCAGTTCGCACCTATTCGCTAGAACCGGTTGTTAACATCCTAAGCAGCTCAGAGAACCGGTTGTTAGAAGAAATTACTGGCCTAATCCTGTAAGGCAGGCAGGAAGGAAACATTCTGGTGTTGCTTACAGAAACTGCCTCTCCATTAACCCTAATTACATTCTTGGCAGGAATAGACTTCCTGTCTCTGGAACTTCTCTGGAGTTATTTTTCCCTTCTTTGCTGGTACTTTGCTTGTGTGGAGTGACCATTCAAAGTTACAATGGCACTGAAAAAAGTGACTTATGACCATTTTTCACACTTACAACTGTTGCAGCATCTCCACAGTCATGAGAGGCCATTGGGATGTGTGCCTTGATGTGAATGATATTGAGTTGACCACGCCCAGCCAATAACATGACTACCAAGCCATGCCCACCAACTAAGCCATACCCACAGAACCGGTTGTTAAAAAGTTTGAATCCCACCCCTGGATATACTTCTCAATATGCTATATATTCAGACTAGTTTTGCAGACAGGTGGCTTATGAATCCACAGCCACTCTCTCTTGCTGGGGGTCAGTGTAAGTTTGTTTCTCCCTTATCAGCTTTTGGACACAAATCAGGTCCTCCACCACAACATCTGCCAGGCTCAGGAAGGATGTCCATAATTGTGTGATGGAACCATAACTGAAGGGGAAGAGGTACTAATAGGAAAAGTTAAAAGAGATTCCATTTTAGACTCTGTGAGGGGGAGGAAGTTTATCAAGTCAAGACATTAACAGTATCTATCTATCTATCTATCTATCTATCTATCTATCTATCCATCCATCCATCCATCTATTTATCTCTATATATATGAATGCAGTTCAGCTTCCTTCGGGTATTATCCCACGTCATTGTAGTGCTTTTGAAGTTGTAGCAACATTTCAGCAGAATCTCATCTGCCATCATCAGGCTTCTGTATGGAGTCTGATGATGGCAGATGAGATTCTGCTGAAACGTTGCTAACAACTTTAAAAGTACTACAATGACGTGGGATAATACCTGAAGGAAGCTGAACTGCATTCATGTAAGTACCCGCGAAAACTTAAAAAAAACATATATATATATGTCATTTCCTAAGGGAAGGAAGATAGATGGAGAGATTACTGTACTCTGGTGTTCTTTACTAAAGAAGCTGAAGAAGCTTCTTGAATAAGAAGTGAAATGCTTTCAAAGAAAAACCAAAAAGTTCAGTTGCCTCTTGAAAAAGCACCTTTGGGGCAATCATGACCTGGATGACTGATAATCTCCGTAGACTTTACTAAAGAAACTTCTTTAATCATTTCTTGGAGCTGTTCTGGTTGCTTGTGGCTAACATTTGGTATCAGCAGCATGTTGATAAAATACCAGATTAGCCTGTGCCACCAATGACTTCTCCCAGTGATTTCATAAAGATGTAAAACAGCAGGGAAAGAAGCAACACGACCTGTGGCAGCCCAAACTGGAGCTCCCTAGGCCTTGACCTCTTCCCTTCCAATACTTTCAAATGGAACACGCTATTCAGGAAGGAGAACCACTGCTTAACAGTTAAGAGTTCAGTTAATTCTTGTCACTGGCTCAGAAGAATACTTTGATTGGTGGTATCAAAAGTCACCAAAAGATTAAGCAGAACCAGGAAAGTCATTCTTCCCTTCCTAGTTCTTCCAAAGGTCATCAATAACAGTAACCAATGCACTTTTGATCCCCCATCTAAACCTGAATTCTGACTGGAAAGAGTGAATAGTTTCACCCATGATATTTTGCAACTGTAGCCCAATGTTCTTCTCAATAATCTTCCCTAAAAGTGGGGAAATGTTGGAGATTGATTGATAGTTAAAACAACTGAGCTGAGCAATAGTTTCTGGAGAAGGGGTTCACCAAAGCCTCTTCCAAATGCAGATGATAATGTCTTCTCACTCAAGGGGCTTCCCACCACCAGTCATTCATTACTTGGCAGCTTTCATTAACTAGGTGGGACAAGAGTCTAGTGCAAGTTAGATAAGTTAACAGCACAGAGACCCCTGTCAAATCCCTCAGGATCCACATGTTTAAGCCTAGCCCAGATAACCTTGTAAGAGGAAGCTTCCAAAATAGAAAATACCCTGCAACTGATAATGAAGATCAAAAATTCCAGGAAAGAGAGGAGACAATAGAAAAAATGGAGGAAAAGGAAGAACAGACGAACAAGCAAATAAAGCAATAAGGTGAGAAGGAGAAGATAATGACTGATGAAATAATCCAAGGGAAAAATACTTTAAGCGATTTAAAAAAAAATCAGAAAAGCATCTGAAAGGGAGATAGGGGCCTGGGTAGATACTCTGGAGGCCTGGTAACATAGGAGGATAGAGATGGGAAAAATGTTTAGACTGAACAGTAAAGATACAGATGTAGATAGAGACAAGGATTGAAGAGAGGAATATGGGAGGCAAGCTAAAAAATTGAAGAGATTGAAGAAAGGAATATGGGAGGCAAGCTAAAAAAAAAGAATTGAAGTATTAAAATGAATAAGAGATGATGGATAGAAAGGAAATATTTTTTCTTTTTTTAATATGATGGCATGATTAAAAGCTAGAGTAGAGGTAGAAATAAGAATACACACTCTTATATAAAGTAATAGCTAGATGGAAAGATTAGAGGTTGAAAGATGGTATTATTAAGTATGTTTAAATAATATGGTGATTGGCACTAGAATGGCACATTGAAACATTGAATAATTAAATAATAAAGGACTATATAGTAACATAAACATGTGTATTAACACTAGGATTAGTAATGGTGGCCTGACTAGAAGCCAGAATAGAAATAGAAATAAGAAATAGGGGGAATATTAGCACACATATTTTTTATACAATAGAATAAAAGCAATAACCAGAGGGAAAGATTAGAGGTTGAAAGATGGCATTACTATGTAATCTCAAATAATATTGTGATTGGTATTAAAATGGAATACTGAAATATTGAATAACAACTTTAAAACAAACATGTATATTAATATTAGGATTTCATAAATTTGATTAATGTAACAGATATTAATATTATTATTGCCACTTGTCCCAAAATGAATAATACCCAGATGCTGCACTGTTCATGTATTGATGTTGATGTATATTTTAAAAATACAAATTAAAAAAAACTAAAAAAGAGGAAGCTTCTGTCACCTCAGCTAAACCAGCCCAGTTGAAATCTACCTGAATGAATATGAGATGTTTGATCTTCCAAATGCTGCCTTGCCACTGCCCAGCAGATAAGATACAGTTTGATTTCTCCTCTAATAAGGATTTTGTCACTTAAAAAAAAAAAATCCTAGCAGTTTTTTGGGATGCAAAAGTGGAGAAGAAAGCTTGTTTTACCATTCTAAATACCACCACTTAGGTCTGTAGATCCAAACTTGAGCTTTGGACTGTATTTGGACCTATTCCCTTTTTCTTTTATGACACTTTTGTCCTATGCATTGCTTAAGATGTTTCATCTATCGACACATGCAAACACACTTCTTGTTCATATACATATACATACACACACACACACACATATGTATGCTGTTCAGCTTTGTTCGGGTATTTTCCCACGTCATTGTAGTTGTGCTTTTAAAGTTGTAGCAACATTTTGGCAGAATCTCATTGCCATCATCAGCTTCTGTAATTGTGTTCGTCTTTTGTGAGTCAGACTTTCACACCGTTTCAGTTTTGAAGTCCGACTACAACAGACAAACACAATACAGAAGCGCTGATGATGGCAGATGAAGATTCTGCGAAATGTTGCTACAACTTTAAAAGCACAACCTACAAATGATGTGGGAAAATACTGAACAAAGCTGAATCAGCATACATGTAAGTACGTGAAAAACTTAAGAAAACAAATATGTATGTTTGTATGTATGCATGCATGCATGCATGTATGGTATTCAGCTTGTCCAGGGTTTTTCGCCACATCATTTATAGTTGTGCTTTTAAAGTTGTAGCAACGTTTTCAGGCAAGAATCTCATCTGCCATCATCAGGCTTCTGTACTGTGTTCATCTTGCGAGTCAGACTTTCACAGCGTTCTCTTTTACAATTTGGGGCTAGCTTAACTGTGTGCATGAATTTTTTTTTCTTTTTTCTTCATCCTGATTGGTTGGGAGTCTTGGTCTGTGTTTATTGGTCTTGGAGTTTGCTATGTTCTGCTTGATTCGTGTTTCTAATATCTGTTTTGTAGCTTTTTTTTGTCTTGATTGGCTGGCAACATTGTGTTTCCTGTATTGGAGGCTTTTAGTGCGACTTGGCTCCGAGTAAACGGACGGCTATGATTTATTAGGAAGCTAGGTTTCATCTGGGTGCCTGGAACACACTTCCTCACTAGCACATGAAAGCCACAGGTCATAGCATCGACTTCAATGGCACCAAAACCCTAGCCACTATAGAAAACCCCTGCTACAGAATTATCAGAGAAGCCATAGAGATTGAAAAAAGACCTGAAAATATGAATAGATGATTCCACCAGACTGTCAATTATCTGGGAGCCTGCACTCACAAACAAAAAAAATATCTTCACCAAAAGCCGGACAAACACCTGGGCACAAACAGACCCCCCCGATACTTCTAGCTCAAACACACCCCAAACAGGCACCCAGATGATGATGGCAGATGAGATTCTGCCGAAATGTTGCTACAACTTTAAAAGCACAACTATAATGACGTGGGAAAATACCTGAACAAAGCTGAATACCATACATGTAAGTACCCGCGAAAACTTAAGAAAACATACATATGTATAGATCTACTTGCACAAACACGAAGCCGAAAGCACCAGCCTGGGGATGGCGAGTGGGACNCACATATATATATATAAGTTTTTGCGGGTACTTACATGTATGCTGTTCAGCTTTGTTTGGGTATTTTCCCACATCATTGTAGTTGTGCTTTTAAAGTTGTAGACGAACACAATACAGAAGCCTGATGATGGCAGATGAGATTCTGCCGAAACGTTGCTACAAGAAGATGTGTCGGGATGTATGTACCACATTCATTGTTTTTAAATGTTTTTCCTTTTGTTTCACTCATAAAATTTATAATTAAATAAAAGAATTCTATTCTATTCTAAAAAAGCCTTAGAAGACCCTGATAGAGGCAAAACTGTGATGATACAAAATGGATGCCATTCAAATGTGTGGAAGTGTTAAAATGAATATGGAATAATGCTGGAAGTGACCTTGGAGATCTTTTAGTCCAGCCCACATTCTGCTGCCTCCCAAGTTCAACCCCCCCCCCAAAAAAAAGTAATTTGAAAGCCAATTTCAAGCACTTTGGGAAGAAAAGCAGGAATCTCTTTCCTAGGGTGAGACGAAAAAATTTCAGTTAAGTGTGAACTAAAATAAAATTTTTAAAATGCTAAAAGGAAGGACTGTACATTCTTTCCACCTTCTGATGACGCCATCTCGTGGGATAAACGTTGAGTGCCATTTTCATTTCAACTGCAGCCCTCTTTGAATATGGGGAATAAAAGTCATCACAGAGGTGGGAAATTATTCTGCCTAATTTCCTAACCAAAGTTCATAATATCGATGGAAGATTGCATAATTTCCAGTTTAGTTGGCACCCACCATAATCCCTTGTCCAGATCAGAGCACCCAATTGCATCCTTCCGATCATCCTAGCCCAAATGTAGCTTGCTTTTTATTTCTTTGAACATCAGGAAACATTTTTAAGTAGCATAATGGGGGAAAAAAAACAATGCAAAAGGAGAGAGAAAGATGTATGTGTGTGTGTGAGAGAGAGAGAGAGAGGGAGGGAAAGAGAGGAGAGAGAGTGAGAAAGGAGAGAGAATAGAATGGAATGGAATAGAATAGAATAGAATTAACAGAATAGAATAGAATATGGATATAGAATTAACAGAAGGGAATAGAACAGAACAGAATAGAATAGAATAAGGAATAGAATAGAATAGAATAGAATAGAATAGAACAGAATAGAATTCTTTATTGGCCAAGTGTGATTAGACACACAAGAAATCTGTCTTGGTGCAAATGGTCTCAGTGTACATAAAAGAAAAGATACGTTCATCAAGAGTAACTTGCAAATACCACTTCTGACCGGCCCCGCCCCCATCGATTCTCTGCCTCCCAAGTCCCAGCTGGTTGGCTGGGTCTTCTTTTGTTGCCCTGCACAGGAGAATAGAGCTGAAAAGTAGGTTAGTGGGGTGGGGAGGGAATGGGATTTTGCAGTATCCTTCCCCTGACACGCCCAGCAAGCCACACCTATAGAACCGGTAGTAAAAAATTTGAATGCCACCACTGCCACAGACTCATATTTATGATGTGAACTTCTGAGAAGCAAAGTCCATCTTGAGTGCATTGCAGTAGTCCAGTCATGAGGTGACGAGAACATGAGTGACCATCTGAAGGACCTTCAGTTTGTTTAATTTTCATTTTCTAAGATTCTTGAATATCTACTTAATCTTCAGAGAGGAAATTCTTCCCTTGGATTTGTTTTTTTAAACAAACTTTATTAATTATAGAACCAAAATATCAAACACACACATACACAACACACAGAAAAAAAAGGAAAAGGAAAAAAAGAAAATGATTAAAAAGTAACAATGCTACTATCAACAGTCTATGGTTCCTTGTTTGTTATCAATATTGGTGATATATTTACAAATACATCTTATTGCGAATATANTTTTTTTTTTTTTTTAGTGGCCATGTTCTTAGCCTTCTTTAGAGAAGTAGGTGATTTTTCCCTGTCTCTGGCAAAATAGAGGAAATTCTCAGTCCTTTTTTCCCCCCTAATCAAACATTTTTTCGTTAGATTATGAAATATTATTGTTGGAAGAAATATCAATTTGGGTTCAATTCCAAGTGGGGAGAAAGACATTGGAAACATGGAGACTGCTTGGAAGGATGGTTTAATGGTGAAGCAGAACCACCAAGCATGTGTTATTCTGGGCAGCTGACCACATGGAGTGGAGAGAGAGCTATATTTATACCCTCTCTTGGGCCTTGCCCTAGAGCTTCCTGTTCCTGTGGCAAGGGCATGTATCCTATTGGTTACCAGACTGCCAGGGAGCAGAGGTCTTAGCTAACTTTGTAGGCTGTCTATGTCTCAGACTTGATTGGATCTTGCTGGGTGATGCTATTGTGGTTTTGCCCTGAAGGATAATCCCATCATCCTGGATCTGAAGTCTTTTGTCTTGCAGATAAACTGGCACCAAAATATCTGCTGGGAGCAGGGATCTGGCATCTTTTGTTTCTGTTTCCTTTTATATTTTTATTTCCCTTTTAGGGGAAATATTCTGCCTTTAAAAAAAATTCCTAGAATATTTCATTCTTTTAGGAGAGGGATGGGTGCTAAATTTCTACATTACAAAATACAAAAGTAAATAAAAGAGCAGAGAAGGGGGAGGAAAAAGGGGAGAGAGAAGTGAGGAAGGGTAGGAAAAAGAAAAGAAAAAGAAACATTCTGTTGCAGTAGAATAGGGCATTAACAACAAACCACAGCTTTTTGTTTTTCCATAAGAATAATAAGTCATTTCTATAAAGACCTATCAATCTAATCTGCAAAACTCAGAGTCAAAATTACATTCTTTCCCACATCATGCATGAAATTTAGAAGCAGTTTCTATGTGGAAACAAAAGTACTTATATTATTTTCTTTAATCAAGGTAGCCAGTTTTGCCATTTCTGCCAACTCCATCAACTTCTGCAATCATGGTAGGTATCGAAATATCTCAGTTCTTCTCTTCATAAATTTGGAGAAGAACTTCAAAAGACCAGTTGCGCCCGACTTTTACACAGCGTGTAAGTTAAATTGCTAGGGGAGAAAAGGTAAATGTATTTTGCATCTCAAGATGTTGAAGGTCATTCAGCAACTTCTTCACTGCTTTCCCCAGCCACCTACAAAATTCAAATGATTTCCTTTTCCTCCAGACAAAAGTCAAAATGCTATCTGGTGTTTGCCTTAGCATCCACTACTCAAGATTTCTCTTCATTCGCCTCCCCTAAAGGAATATTAGATTAATAATGGGACTAACGATCCATGGACCCTCCTTTTTCCACAATATATTCATGTATTTGTATCCTTGGATGAGGTTGAAAAAAATGTTGTTCCTGAAATGAGAATTCGGGTGTCATTTGTTTGATGATGCACAGATTTCTTTTCTTGGCTGTCCAAGGTATTCTAGGGAGCCTTCTCCAACATCAAAGTTCAAAAGCATCAATACTTTTTGTATCCTGATTCTTCAAAGTCCAAGGTTCACTTCCACAAATTGTCACACATGATTTGCACCCATCGTGGAACTGAAATTTTTTTTTACTACTGGTTCTGCGAGCGTGGCCTGGTGGGTGTAACGTGGCTTGGTGGGTGTGGCAGGGGAAGAATCCTGCAAAATCCCCATTCCCTCCACACCCCATTAACCTGCTTTCCAGATCCTTTCTCTTGTACAGGGCAACAAAAAAAGACCCAGCCGATCAACTGGGACTCGGGAGGCAGAGAATAGATGGGGGCAGGGCCAGTCAGAGGTGGTATTTGCTGGTTCTCAAAACTACTCAAAATTTCTTCTACCGGTTCTCCAGAATTGGGCAGAATTGGCTGAATACCAACTCTGATTTGCACCATCCTGATCTGATGTTCCATTATCAACATCTGGAAGTTACAAACTCCTGATTTCTCTGTTAAAATGGTAATGAGTGCACTGTTGGGATGAGGGAGATTAGGGAGTGGTCATAATTAAAGGAAGACTCAACCTAGAGCTAAGGAGAAATTTCCTGACTGTTAGAATAATCAACCAGTGGAACAACTTGCCTCCAGAAGTTGTGAATGCTCCATCACTGGAAGTTTTTGAGAAGAGATTGGGCAACCATTTGTCTGAAATAGTGTCGGGTTTCTTGCCTAAGTGGGGGTTGGACTAGAAGACCTCCAAGGTCCCTTGCAACTCTGTTATTCTGTTTTCATAAGAAAATCTATCTTTGTGGTCACTAGAAGTTAAAAACAACTTATCATCATGTTTGACATCATCAAATCTAATCAAACTTCTGATTTCAATAAATAAGCAACTCATATTATAACCCATGTTAATATTTCATTGAGACTGTATATCGAGCTTCATTTATTGTCCTCAACATTTGTACATGTGTATTTTGATTTTGTGCTACTTATATGGTACTTAGATAGGGAGGCTAACCCTCTCTGAGGAATGTAGCTCATTTAGACTTCTCAGCCAACGTTTTGAGAAGTGAATCGTGCCAAAATGAATTAGAATTAAAATCCTGACAGTTGGAACAATTAATCAGGAGAACAACTTTCCTCCAGGCGTTGTGGATACTCCAACACTGCAAATTTTTAAGGACTGGACAATCATTTGTCTGAAATGATACAGGGTACCTATTTGACCAGAGGGTTGGACTAGAAGACCTCTAAGGTCCCTTCCAACTCTGTTATTCTGTTAGAATACATTTCATTGCAGAGGGATGTGTAAGAAGATTGACTTACATCAACAGCTGAATTTCACAATTCAGGGTTTTCATCAACAGCTGAATTTCACAATTAAAATCCAGTTATTGGTAACACAGTCTCTCCACTTATTTGTAATCTAACATCAAAGCATCAGGGGGCAGCATTGAAACAAGAATCAAACCAACTTTACTTGTGAGATCCAAGAGGATATGATTTACATATGTACCCTTGATCACCTTTTATCTTGAAATAAGGGTGTGCAAAAATCTCAAAAGTACATATTCGGTGCATGCTATCTCCAGTACCCACAATTATAATGCAATAGCTATATTGTGAACCTTATACAGAATTGTGAAAGTTAGTCTATGGAGATTCTTAGTCATCTAGGTCATGGTTGTCTCAAAAATGCTCTTTCTTTCTTTCTTTCTTTCTTTCTTTCTTTCTTTCTTTCTTTTTTTCACTTTTAAATGCTTTATTGAGTTTTTTTTTTTTCATTTATACATAATACCAATACTTATTAAACAATGCCGTGACATTATATATACATTTATGTATCCTATCTAAACTTACAATACACAATACTTTCATACCCTCATATCTATTATATACATTATGTACATTTTCTATTCTTATATCTATTGTCAATCCAAATATGCCATATTTCCCATAATGCATTGTATTCCATGTCTGCTTTCCTTTTTAGTTCTGCAGTTAATTTGTCCATTTCCACACAGTCTAGAATTTTTTTGATTATTAAGACTTCAGGTGGTATGTAGTTTTTCTTCCAGTAGTGGGCATAGGAAATTCTTGCTGTTGTTTATATATGTAATATAAGATACTTTATCTTTCTGTTATAGTTTTATAATTCTGGGACAAAGTGAATTTTATTTTTAGTTAACTCTTCTAACCACATTTGAATCACCTTCCAATATTTTTTCTCTTCAGGGCATGTCGATCAAGAATGAAAGAAGGTGTCTTATCATTGTCCACACTTCCAACAATTTGGTTTTAAATTTGGATAGATCTTAACCAATCTTGAGGGTGCCATATGCCAACGATAGAACATTTTATATTGATTTTCCTTGTATGCTGTCAATTCTGTTATTTTATAATTCATATTCCAAATCTTTTCCCATTCTTCCAGAACAATAGTTTGTCCAATGTTCCTGCCCCATGCAATCGTTCTTCCTTTCACAATTTCCTCTACTCTTTCAAATTCTAAAAAATGTTTATATATCTTTAATAATAATAATTTCTCATCTGGGCCAATCAAGATTCCAAAAATGCTTTTTCAAGAGGCAACTGGACTTTCTCGTTTTACTTTGAAGACTTCTCATCTAAGAAGCTTCTTCAGCTCTGACTGGCTGGTGGGGAATGGGAGGATTTATACTCCTTGCAGATAGCTGGTCATTTGCATTCTTTTCATAAACACATGGCACGAGATTGGAGAACAAAGCCACCAAACTAGATTCAGCAGTCCATCTGCATTTAAAAGACAAAGGCCGCTCTTTTGAAAATAGCAAAGTCCACATTGAGGACAGAGAGGACTGCTGGTTTGAAGGAGGGGTCAAAGAGGCCATCGATATCAAAATTGAACAGCTCTCTCTCAACAGTGAGTGAGGGATATGACATCATCTATCTCCAGTCTGCAACACGCTCCTTTCAACAGTTCCAAGAAGGCTCTACACCCATTTGCACGACTTAGGTGACTCTGATGACACAGATAAACCTCCAAGTGGCCTCAACAAGTCTCTAAAAGAATGTAAATGACCAGCTCTCTGCAAGGAGTCCCTTCCATTCCCCATCATCCAGTCAGAGCTGAAGGAGCTTCTTGGATGAGAAGCGAAACGTCTTCAAAGAAAAGCCAGAAAGTCCAGTTGCCTGGGTGACTTTGGGACAATCACTAGGTGATAGTGAGTTCTAGTTCTGCTTTTGACACAAATCCAGCAGGGCAACCTCAGGCTAGTCACTCTCTTCCAGTCCTAAGAAGCAGGCAAGGACAAACCACTTCTGAAAAAACTTGTCAGGGAACTTGTCCAGAGAGTCTTGGAATTGACTATGATTGTGTTCTCATGCTCCCAAGGAATGGCACAAAAGGGAACCTCAGACGTTGACTATGGTCTGATTCCCTGCATCATTGGTATGGCGAGGTTCAAACATCTCCTACACCCAACCTCATAATCTGTTCCTACAGAGACATGCATTTGATCACAATGTCATTTGCATTGTTCTCATTTCATGATTACTCATCCCACCACAGTCTGGATCTTAAGATCTGAGGTTTTTCCTTTAAAGTCTCTGTGTGGTGAAGGTCACTGCTTGAAGTCCTGTCAGGGTGGAGGATGCAAAACTAGACTTTGGTTTAAGGCTTTTGTTTGCCCTCACCATACTTGAGCATTTGGCTGCCCCCAAGGTGCTTTTTCAAAAGACAACTGGTTTTTCCTCAGAGATGTTTCACTTCTCTGAGAAGTTTCTTCAGTTCTGATAGAAAGGTGGAGGATCATGGAAGGACTCCTCAGGGTCACAGTGAGAACAATTGACCAGTGGAACAGCTTCCCTTCAGAAGTTGTGGGTGCTTCATCACTTGAGTTTTTTTAGAAGAGACTAGACAGCCACTTGTTTGAAATAATATAGCAAGGGTCTTCAAACTTGGCAAGTTTAAGACTTGTGGACTTCAACTCCCAGAATTCCTGAGTTAACATGACTGGAGGAGGAATTCTGGGAGCTGAAGTCCACAAGCCTTAAAGCTGTCAGGTTTGAAGATCCCTGTAATATAGGGGTGAGCAGAGGGTGGGATTAGAAGACCTCTAAGGTCCCTTTCCAGCTCTATTCTGACTGATCGCATTCTGTTCTGTTCCGATTATTAGTGTTTATTATTATAAAATAAATTGTTTATTGTTATTATTCTGATAGTAACAGAAATACCTGAACTTTTATTTTTGTAAATGAAAACTAAAAAGAAGATGATTCCTGGATTCCATAAAGATAAAAGCTAGGTTTGTATCTTTACAAGAGAGCAAGAATTTTATATATTAGCTCATGATTGCAGTGATGAAAGATAGAAACCCTTTCTTCACAATGGCCTTGTTGCCTTTTTCTTTTCCTTTCTACTTTTCTCTTTTTATTCCCTGAATTTTCTCCACTTTTCTTCTTCTTTTTCTAGTTTGTATGTACTATTATCAGGTTTATTAAGAACTTTAATAAAAAGAAATTTTAAAAAAAGATGGAAATCTTCTCATTTCTGGCACAAGCAATAGTTGCAGCTTAAAAACAAAGTAAGAGTTTTATATTTACAAGCGCACACGTTCAGGTTCCACCCAAGTTCTGCTACTAACAAATCTCAGAGAACAATTGTGGGAGGAAAAAAAAGTCTGAATGTTTAACCGAACAACAAAGTAACAGAATAACAGAGTTGAAGACCTTGGAGGTCTTCTAGTCCAACCCCCTGCTTAGCCAGGAAATCCTATACCTTTTCAGACAAATGGTTATCTCATCTCTTCTTAAAAATATCCAGTGTTGGAGCATTGGCAACTTCTGGAGGCAAGTTATTCCCCTGATTAATTGTTCTAACTGGCAGGAAATTTCTCCCTAGTTCTAAGTTGCTTCTCTCCTTGATTACTTTCCACCCATTGCTTCTTGTCCTGACCTCAGGGGCTTTGGAGAATAGCTTGACTGCCTCTTCTTTGGGGCAGCCCCTGAGGTATTGGAACACTGCTATCAGGCCTCTCATGGTCCTTCTTTTCATAAGGCTAGACATACCCAATTCCTGCAACTGTTCTTCATATGTTTTAGCCTCCAGTCCCCTGATCATCTTTGTTGCTCTTCTCTGCATCCTTTCTAGAGTCTCAACATTTTTTTTTTACATTAAAGAGAGGGACTTTTTGTTGCAACTTTTTGTTTTGACTTATCCAAGCCATTTCCTCCTTCCTCTTTGCCAACTCCATCATCAACAATAAAACAATTACGCATACCAGCAATCCTCATCTCACGTATCACAATTCGGACCAGAATTTCCATTACAAATTGTTGCCATCATAAAGTGGAATCATCCTGCGCTCAGACCTAATTTTACAACCATCTTTACAATGGTCATTAAGTCATCGCAGTCATTAAGCAAATCACACAGTTATAAAATGAATCCAGCTTCCCCAATAGTCACTTTTGGCCACCATTACACCCCCAAGAACTGTTGTCAGAACTCAGTATTGCAGGCTGACTTTGCCCATAGCCAGCAGTTCAATCTTGACCGGCTCAAGGTTGACTTAGCCTCCCATCCTTCCAAGGTCGGTAAAATGAGAACCCAGATTATTAGAGGGGCAATAGGCTGACTCTGTAAACTGCTGAGAGAGGGCTGTAAAGCACTATGAAGCAGTATGTAAGTCTAAGTACTATTACTATTGTTATTGTTTTTGCTGGAAAATGGCAAAAAACCCTCGCAAATTGCAATTGTGTGATTGCAGGATGACCACTGCAACTGGTCATAAATATGAATTGGTGTTCTGACCAAGGCTTCCTGAGACCGTAATTAAGCACACCTTAGTCCAAACAACTTTCTTTTTATTTCAACGGCTGGGAATTATGTTCCTTCCCAGCCCCTAATGAGTCCCAAACAGTCTCTTGAGATAAGCACCCACCTTTATCTCCTTTGAATTGCTACCAACAATTAAAGTGTTAAATGAACTGTAAAAAGCCAAAGGGAGTACAAAGTCCACACAGAGCTTTAATCTGAACAGAGTGAACAAAGTTGCTTCCTGCAAAGGTTCCTGTCCCTTTGCTCCTCCTTTATGTCTTATGGGAGGGCCAATCACCTCCAAGCCTTACTCCCGAGTCACCCCTTTTGTCTTAATTGTTCTTGCCTTCTGGCAGCTCTGCATACACACCCACTGGGAACAGGCTCCTCTTATTCCTCTGCCTCGCTGCTGTCAGATTCTGGAGGCTCTGGAGTTGGTACACAACTCCCAGATGGTCCTGGCCCTATCTCTGTGTCAGACACAGGACCCTCATTGGAGTCCTCCCCAGACTCCTGGACTGGCCAATGTTCCTCCCCACTGTCCAATTCTGCTGCTGTCTCCACAGGTTGCCGGTGGACCACAACAGTTGGTTTCAAAGGACCTGAATTGCGAACATGTAACCAGGAGGTAGATGCAACAGTTTGTGACAGTTATAGGTGCAAATACAGGTTGCAAGTAACCTTTTCTGAGGCTTTCATAACTTAGAACTGTCCTTAAGAGCCCTGGTGGCGCAGTGGTTAGAATGCAGTATTGCAGGCTGACTATGCTCACTGCCAGGAGTTTGATCCTGGCCGGCTTAAGGTTGACTCAAACTTCCATCCTTCGAAAGTCTGTAAAATAAGGACCCAGTTTGTTGGAGGCAAGTTGCTGACTCTGTAAACTGCTTAGAGGGGGCTGTAAAACACTGTAAAGCAGTATATCAGTCTAAGTGTTATTGCTATTGCTATTAAATGAATGGTTGTGAGTCCATTCAGGTTGTAAAGGACTACCTGCTTAGGCTTGTGCACAATTGGGTGTGGGTGCTCAAGATTGCACTTAGCCCTTAAAATCTTTAGGTGAAAGATTTGGGGCCTTGGTTAATTTATGTTTCAGCTGGGTTTTACAGAGTTCCCACCCTTTGCATAATTTTGGTTGGAACTGTTTAGTTTGCGAAATCACTGGGGTCCTACAGGCAGGGAGCAACTTCATGTGGGGATTTTGTTTTTATTTTTGCAAGAATCAGCCTGCTCACTTGGTTGACTAAACTATAAATTGTGACAAATCATAAATCTCAAGTATAAAATCACGTTCCATATTTTAGCCTGGCTGAAAATAAGGAAAAAAAAATTCTGAAATGTTTAGCTTCAAATGTCAGTTCATATTTCTGAATAGTGTTGAGTCAGTCTGAATCATCGATTTGATCTGGAAATGGACATTCAACAATTTCAATCACATTGAGGGTTGAGTGAATGAATCAATGGAATCTAGAGATTCGATCTATAATTCCTAAACTGATTTTTTTTTTTTTTACAACCACAGCAGATATAAAAAGAAGAGAGCAGACATGAAGGTTTTGGGAAGGGGTTATTTATTTGTTTTTCCAGATAGGAGCTTCTTCTAATATTTTGAGGGGGGGTTGATTACTGCAAAGTAGACAGGGCAACATTATCTATATGAAGAAGTATGACTGCATTTGGGGTAACTGCCTAAGCTCTCATGCCTAAGGTGGGACTAGAAGTCAGTATCTTCTGGTAATTGGTCCAAAGTCAACCAGCCAGGTTGCATGTTTATGGGGGTACTAGAACTCATAATATCCTAATGATTGGCCCAAAATCATACAACCAGTTTGTATGCTTAAAATGGGACTAGAAGTCACCATCTCCTACTTTTCTGCCTGGTGCCTTAACCACTAGAACAAACTGGCTCAAAAGATCTTCCAGGTAGTAATTGGAGACATTAAACTATCTTAGAAATGTTGCTCAATGTCCTTGGTCTGCACAACCAGACCAACCAGAAAACCAGACTGAACATCTGTCTAGAATTCACACTACATATCGGACATTAATACAATCAAGAGAGTCCAGAAATATTTCTTAAGAAGAGTCCTCCACTCCTCTACTCACAACAGAATGCCTCTATGCCTCCAGACATGAAATTTTAGGCTTAGATAACTTCGAGCTAGAGAGTAACTTGCAGGGTACTTTGAACCATCATTAATCAAATGGGCCAGATTTGTACCAGAGATTAAGCAGGTGCACCATGAAGACAACCAAACCAAAATGACAAGGAGAATCACAGGGTCACATACATTTGCCCAACAAGAGCACAATTGTGCATTTCTCCAGAAAAATGATGCTCTTGATCATGGAAGATCCACCTTCGCCCTGGAGTGGAAAAGAAATTGACCTTCCTAACAGGAGGTGCCTCTTTTCTAGAAGTGATTTGCAGAAGTCCAAAGTGATCATAAAAATCACAGACCAAGTTATAATCAGAGAGTGTAAACATAGAGCGAGAAAGCCCTGTGTGAGCCCATTTTAAACACACAAATAATTGCCTTGCTAAGGAATTTGAAGTAAAACAATTATAGCCATGCAGACAAGAGACAAAAATAATTCAGCCATTTTATCTCTCTAATATATGTTTTTCTTTATACCATCAACCCGGTGATTTTACTCTGTGTGAGTGCAAGGATGAGGAGAGCAGGCCAATGGTTAAGATTATGAGCCAGAAAAAACAGATCCCAGCCCTTGCAGAACCATAGGAGCAGGCTGGATAACTCTGAGCACCTCTCTCTCTCCTCTCTCTTGTAAAACATGGAAAAGCATCAATATACCAAACAGCACTGGGCCAGAGTTGCAGAACAGACAACCTTCAGAGAAAAGGTATCTCAGCCCTCAGAAGGAAAAGGGAAGTGGGAAGCATCTCAGAATTGACCTTCCCTAATTTTATGGAAGGAGTGCAATGACTCAGCAGTTAAATACAAAGAACTTATCAGCTGGAAAGCTGATAGCCCGGTTTCGAAACCCGAGCATCGCACAATAGAGTGAACTCCCGTTACTTGGCCTAGCTCCTGCCCACCTAGCAGTTCGAAAACATGCAAATGAGAGTAGATGAATAGGTACCATTTTGGTGGGAAGGTAACAACATTCCATGCACCCTTGGTGTATAGCCATGATGGCCACATGACCACAGAAAGAGTCTTCAGACAATGCTAATTCCCTTGGCCAAGAAATGGAGATGAGTATCGTCACTAGAGTTGGACACAACTGCACAGGGAAACCATCATCTTTAATTTTCTGGAAAGTGAAAGTGAGGATGGGGAGAAATGCTTTCAGACTTGCAAGATGCTGCTACTGTAGTTTTATAATGGTTGGTACATCTTGTCTGGTCTGACAAGGATGGTCAGAACTTTAAATTAATCCTGCAGTGAATTGATTCAGATTGATTCTATCTTCCTTCCTTCATTTATTCTTCCTTCTTTCCTCTTTCCCTCCCACCCATCTTCCTTCCTTCCTTCCCTATTCAGTTACTTACTTATTTACTGATTTTATAATTGTATAAAATTTTATAAACCTTGGAGTACTCATCTCTCATGTTCTGAGTGCCAGAGCCCACTGTAACAACATTGCCAAAAAGGCATTAAGAGTTGTTAACCTAATCTTGCATAGCTTCTTCTCTGTAATATCGTACTGCTAACTAGAGCATACAAAACGTTTGCTAGATCAATTCTTGAATATAGCTCATCTGTCTGGAACCCACACTGCATATCTGACATTAATACAATCAAGGGGTCTAGAGATATTTCACGAAAAGAGTCCTCCACTCCTCTACTCGCAACAGAATATCTTATATCACCAGACTGAAATGTTGGGCTGAGACAACTTAGAACTACACCACCTTCAGTCTGACCTAAGTGTAGTACATAACATTATCTGCTAAAATGCCCTACCTGTCAATGACTACTTTAGCTTCAACCACAACGATACACAAGCACAAAATAGATACAAACTTGGTAAACCACTCCAAACTCGATTGCAAAAAATACGACTTCAGCAACAGAGTTGTCAATACCTGGAACTCACTTCCTGATTCTGTGGTTTCTCCTCCAAACCCCAAAAACTTTAACCTTAGACTGTCTACTGTTGACCTCACCCCATTCCTAAAAGGTATGTAAGGGGCATGCATAAGTGCACCACTGTGCCAACCATCCCTGTCCTAATGTCCCCTTTTATTTGTACCCATTTCATGTAATCATAATCATGTTCTAATTATATCTGTTATCTAATACATGCTTGACAAATAAATAAAATAAAATAAATAAATAATTTGAACCATCCATGGAGGCTCATCTGTACTTCCCGCGAATGGCTGATAGACATCTAGAAGTCATCGGCCCCCTGTCTTCCTGCCAATGATATCCAAAGGTTCAGGATACTGCAGTTACTTAAATCTCTTCTACTTTACCTACTCAGCTTCTGAACAAGACAACCCTCTGATTTAAAAGCCTCCACTTAAAAACCTCAGGAAATCAGGGAGTCCATGCATCTTATGGCCCAAATTGTTTTGCTACATGAGAAAAGCAGTCCTCCTTTTGGGCACTGCCTAGTAAATCCTTTGACTCAGTCCTCCAAGCTTTGCAGCAATCTCATTCTCCCAGCTTGCATTTTCCAGGGCACGTCATCCTGAGAGTTACTGCCGCATGTGGTGTCTTCTAAGTTACTGATTCATCCCTCAGCAGTCATAGAATATCATCACTCCCCTCTTCTTTGTGATGTGATCTCTCTCTGTGTAAATATCTCCTCTTGCCCTTCTCTTCCTTGGTCCCCCACCCAAGCAGTTCTCCATTTATTTTCCAGACCTGAAGCTCTACCGTCACAGAGTGGTTCCTTGTGTTTAGCCTCATTCTGTTTTCCAGGTTCTTCCTCGCAAACCATCCAGCCCGTTATTGAAATCTACAGTTGTCCCAGTGGGTCAAAAAGTTGAATAACTTCCAGATAGACACTGTACTTCAAGGTCATCCTCACTTCTCCATCACTCACCTTGTTAGAAGTCATAAACCTTTGCTAGACCAATACTTGAATACAGTTTTGCTGTCTGGAATCCACACTGTATATCAGACATAAATACAATTGAGCGAGTCCAGAAGTATTTTACCAGAAGAGTATTACATTCTCTGTTCACAACAGAATACCGTACAGCACCAGACTTTAAATTCTAGGCTTAGACAGCCTTGAACTATGCTGGCTAAGATTGGATTTAAGCATAGGACATAAAATAATATGTTACAACCTCTTACCGGTTAATAAATATTTCAGCTTTAACCACAACAACACAAGAGCACAGAACAGATATAAACTTAATGTAAACCACTCCAAACTTGATTGCAGGAAGTACAGTTTCAGCAACAGAGTGATCAATGTCTGGAACTCACTACCTGATTCTGTTGTCATTTGCTCAAACCCCACTCCTTTACCCTCAAACTAACTTCTATTGACCTCATCCCATTCCAAAGAGGTCTGTAAGGGGCATGCATAATCACGATGCACCATTTTGTCTACCATGCCTGTCTTATTGTCCCCAATTATTAGTTCCTATTTCTTATGTTTACATTTATGTTTATTCTTATTTCTATTCTATTGTAAGCATTTGACAAAATAAATACAATAAAATAAATAAATAAGCTGGAAGGGACCTTGGAGGTCTTCTAGTCCAACCCCCTGCTCAAGCAGGAGACCCTGTAAAATCCTCTTTAAAATCCTCCAAGTTTGAGCACCCACAACTTCTGAAGGCAAGTCATTCCACATTCCACATTGTTATTTGTTCTCATTGTCAGAAAATTTCTCCTTAGTTCTAGATCAGTTCTCTTCCATCCCTTGCTTCTTGTCCTGCCTTCAGGTGCTCTGGAGAATAGGCTGACCTCCCCTCTTCTTTGTGGAAGCCCCTCAAATATTGGAACACCACTGTTATCTCCTCCTAGTCCTTCATTTCACTAGACAAGATGTACCCAATTCCTGCAACCGTTCTTCATCCATTTTAGCCGTCAGCCCTGTAATCAATCATCTTTGTCACTCTTCTCTGCACTTTTTTTTTTTAACACTGTGGTGTTAAAACTGGATGCAATATTCCACTCTGTATCTTACGAAGGCATGATAAAGTAGTAATGTCTTTTCCTTCTTTGTAACTTTCCTGAGCCTTGCAGTTGGTTAAATGCCTAGAGAGAGTTCTCTCTCTCTCCCTCTCTCTCTCTTTCTCTTTTTTTTAACCCTCCCTTCATCAACCTTTCTTTTTTAAAATAAATTTTAAGTTTCCAAATTGTAAAAATGTAAAATAAAACTTTATACATTGTTATCAACATCAAGACATCTTTTACAGCTCCTCGCATTTTTCAGTATATGTATTTACTTATTCCTTTACCATTACATCTTACTCTTACTGTAAATCAATATCTTTTTATCCGTACATCTCAATCTTCTCTCCATGGTATATTTACACATTTACATATTCCCTCATTCTTTTCCTAATTGCCATTTTATTTTCTTTTTATTTCTAAACCTTTCATAACGAGCTTTCTTCTCTCGCTTTCTCCTGAGTTGCCAAACCAAAGCAGAGTGGAGTGCTTACCTGCAAAATGCTGCTGGTTACTAAAAGCCAGGGCAGAAGCCACCTCATCACTGGAAGCCAGGGTGAAAGACATGGATTGAACCCAGCTCTTGGATGAAGACAACATCCAACTCCCTTTGCGGAGTCTGCTTCCAGCAGCTGAGTTGATAAGGAGATGGGAGTCGATTCTCCTTTACTCTAGGGAAGCTTTATTAAAGACAGATCTGACGTCAGGTTGGATGGCTGCATATTTTCTTCGGGAATAACTTTTCCTGCCTCCTTTTTTTCCCTCCCTCTCTCTCTCTCTCTCTCTCTCTCTCTCCCTTTCATTTGGGTGACTCATCCCCACCTCCAGCTCTCTCGCTGTATTGCCTTGTGCCAGGAATTTCTTAAAGGAAAATTCACCCTATATCATCAGCACAAGACACTGTAATTTTAACACCCCACTCCTGTGCTCAAGGTTCACCTATAATTATATTTATTTATGACTTTGCCCCTGAAAACTAGGTGGGCTGGATGGGAGGGAAGTGAAAGAATTTTCTCAGGAAAGGGTGAGTGCAAAACTAAAGGGGTCGTCTTTTCCAAGGTAGGCCTCCAGAGGAACAGATTTCTGTCCTTTTTTCACTACAATGTCTAAACAGCTGACTTAAAATTGGTTTAAAGGCAAATCCAGCCTCCCCTTGTCTTCGAGCAATGTTCTTGGCAGGGTACATGAGTGATTTGCCACTACCTTTTTCTGCAATGTTTCTTTTCAAAGACTTCCAATAAAACTTGTGTGTACACATCAATGCATATTTTTTTAAAAAACATAGTTTTGATTGCATCATCAACCTTCAATCTTGAAATGTTTGATCATATCCTATGGATATCCTTCATTTAGAACATAGAATCATAGAGTTGGAATGGACCTCAGAGATCTTCTAGTCCAACCCCCTTCTCATGGCAGGGGACCTTATACCATCCAGGTCAAATGGAGGTCCTGTCTATTTTTGAAAACTTCCAGTGATGGAGCATTCACAACCCCGGGAGGCAAGCCAGGGGTGGGATTCAAATTTTTTAACAACCAGTTCTGTGGGCATGGCTTAGTTGATCAGCGTGGCTTGGTGGTCATGTGACTGGGTGGACATGACTTGGTGGTCATGTTATTGGCTGGGGGTGGCCAGCTCAATATCACTCACATTGAGGCATGCATCTCCTCGCCTGGCCTCTCGTGACTGTGGGGATGCTGCAACAGTCGTAAGTATGAAAAATGGCCATAAGACACTTTTTTCAGTGCCATTGTAACTTTGAATGGTCATTCCACACAAGCAAAGCACCAGCAAAGAGGGGAAAAAAGCTCAAGAGAAGTTCCTGAGACAGGAAGTCTAGTCCTGCCAAGAATGTAATAAAGGTTAACAGAGAGGCAGTTTCTGTAAGCAACACCAGAATGTTTCCTTCCTGCCTTCCTGACAGGATTAGGCCAGTAATTTCTTCTAACAACCGGTTCTCCGAACTGCTTAGAATGTTAACAACCAGTTCTAGAGAATAGGTGCGAACTGGTAGAATCCCACTCCTGAGGCAAGCTATTCTACTGATTAATTGTTAATCAATACCAATCGGAGAAGGTAATAGGAAAGATGAGAAAGATGAAAAGGATAATATTAATACAGTTCTACTACATGATTAGATATCCTTAGGTGTAAGACAGTGCTGTGGGAATTAGGTGTTTAGCAGAGTGATAGCATGGGGAAAGTTTTTGGGTCTAGTTGTTTTGGCATGAAATGCTCCATAATGGCATCTTGAGGGAAGAAGTTGAAATAGTTTGTGTCCAGGATGTGAGGGATCCGTAGATATTTTCTCATCCCTCTTTCTGTTTCGTGCAGTGTACAAGTCCTCAATGGAAGGCAGGCTGGTTGCAATTATATTTTCTGTGGTCTTAACTATCTGTTGAAATCTATATCAGTCCTGTTTGGTTGTTGTATCAAGCCAGATAGATGTAGAGGTACAAATGACAGACTCAATAATTCCTCCATAGAACTGTATCAACCTTGGGAAATCTAAGTTCCCTGAAGTAGTCATTTTGTGATTGTACCTCAGTGGGGTTACTATTTCATTACATTGTGTTGCTTTCTGTTCTTGGCTGCTTTTTCTTTTGAATTATAAGTTTGGCTTCTGTGTGGAAAGCTTTGTCCTGTGGTTTCCATTTGGACCCTGTTCAGAGTTGCTGGAATGGCCATATAAATTTAAATAAAGAAATGTGTCCAAGCAAATTATGATGTTTAGTTGTCTTCTCCTTATAAGTGGGACTAATTTTTCCTTGCTATTTTCAGCCTATCCAATCCTGAAGCCTATTCAAGGAGAGACAGATTTCAAACACAATGGTGGAGGTGATCAACATTTTTCATGTCTCACCTTTCAGATTCAGAAACTGGCTGAGCATGATGGAAGTGGTAATCTAGCACATGTGGTCAACAGGAGGTTAAGGAATAATAGACTGAGAGAGTTGGAAGGGACCTTGGAGGTCTTCTAGTCCAGCCCTTTACTTAAACAGGAGACCCTATAACTGTAATGGTGAACCTATGGCATGCGTGCTACAAGTGGCACGCAGAGCCATTTGTGCCAGCACATGAGCCACAGACAAACTTAGCTCACTGCAGATGTGCATGCTTCCTAGCTGATTTCTGGAAATACCGGAAGTGATGAAACGGGCCTATTTTTCATCCTGCAAACACTGCAGAAGCTTTCCTCAAGCCTCTGGGAGGGCGAAAAAGGCCAAAAATCAGGCCAAACAGGCCAAAAATCAGCTGGGAAGTGCAGTGCAGGTAAGGGGGCAGTAGGGGGGGGATTACACACACATGCGCAGAGGGCATTGGGGGCATGTGCACATTGTCTTCTCGGTGCTGGATATGCAAGTGCGCAAAGCACAAAACACAACACAATTTTTGGCACAGGACCCAAAAAGGTTAGCCACCACTGACCTATATCATCCAAATAGGTGTCCAGTCATTTCTTAAAAACCTACAGTGATGAAGCACCTACAACTTCTGAAGGCAAGCTATTCCACTGGTTTATTGTTTTCACCGTTAGGAAAATTCTCATTAATTCTAGGTTGCTTCTCTCCTTGATTAGTTCCCATCCATAGTTTCTGGTCTTGCCTTTCTGTGCTTTGGAGAATAGGTTTGACCTCTTGTTTGTTCAAATATTGGCACAACTACTATCATGTCACCTCTAGTGCTTCTTTTCATTAAACAGACATACCCCATTCCTGCAATCATTCTTCAGGCTTTCGTCTCCACCCAAATAATCTTTGTTGCTCTTTTCTTTGCTCTTTCCATCTTTTTTATATTATGGTGAGCAAAAATGGATGCAGCATTCCAAATGTAGAGCTACAAGGCATTATAAAGCGCTATTGGTACTTCATGTGATCTTGATTCTATCCTTCTGTTAATGCAACCTTGGACTGTGTTGGCTTTTTTGACCATTGCCACACCCTGTTGGCTTATCAGGGCAAAGCAATAGACACAATCTACATAGACTTCTTTGATTCAATGTTACATGACAAACTACTTCTAAAACTAAATCTTATGGTATTCTGGACACCTGCATAACTGGATAGAAGCATTCCTGTCAAGCAGGCAACAAATGGTCAAAATTGGGAGGTCCTATCAAATTCTGTACCTATGTATCAGAATGGTCAAACAAATGACAACTTCAAATCTCAACAGATAAATGCTCTGTCCTACATATTGGCAAAAAAAAATCAGAAAATAAAATACAGGCTGAATAGTCAAGACCTTGTTGATGATCCAAACTATGTCAAGGATCTTGGAATATTCATCTCTAATGATCTAAGTGCTGGACCCCACTGTAACTACATAGCCAAAAAAAGCATGAAGAGTGTTAACCTAATTTATGTAGCTTTTTCTCTGGTAATATTACATAATAATAGAGCATACAAAACATTTGTTGACCAATACTCGAATACAGCTCATCAGTTTGGAACCCACTTACGTATCTGATATTAACACAGTTTACAAAGTCCAGACATGTTTTACAAAAGAGTGTTCCATGACTCGTTGCAGAATACTTATGCCACCAGACTTGAAATTCTAGACCTAGAAAAACCTACAACTATGCCACCTTCGATCTGATCTAAGTATAGCATATAAAATCATACTCTGCAATGTCCAACTATCAATGAATTACTTCAGCTTCAACCATAACATACAAGAGCAAACAACAGATACAAACCAAGGTTAATCACACCAATTGATTGCAGGAAATACGACTTCAGCAACAGAGTGGTCAATGTCTGGAATACTCTCTCTGACTTTGTGGTTTCTTCCCAAACCCCAAAAACTTTAACCTTAGACTGTCTATTATTGACCTCACCCCATTCCTTAAGAGGCCTGTAGGGGGCGTGCATAAGCGCACCAATCCTACCATCCCTGTCCTATTGTTTCTTTTATTTTTCTATATGTATCCATGTATTCATAACTATTTTTTACTTTACCTATTATCTTGTAAGCAATTGACAAACAAACAAACAAATATAACAAAAACAAACAAACAAATAATAATAAATATTGTCCACTAGGACTCTAAGATCCCTCTCACAGTTACTACTATTGACCAGGTTTTGCCTCCTCTGTGCCTGTACATTTGATTTGTGTGTAAGTGTAAAATCTTGCTGTTATCCAGACTGAATTTTAATTTTAACAAAAAAAAGAAAAATATATTAAAAAAGAAATAACTAAAAGGAGTCTCTAGCCTAAATGTTACAAAATCTAGAAGGAGAAAAAGAAATAGATGGAAAAAAAAACCAGTCCAGTTTCAAAATATAAAGCCCATGTCACACTGCACCAACGGATGGAAAGAGGATGTAATGGAGAAAAACACTTGCCATCCGTTGGTTAACGCGATGCTCCGTTTTGTATTCACTGCCTCCGTTTTTCTTCTCTCTGTCTGTCCAGATCCGTCGACTGAGGTTCCATCCGCTCAAAACGTTTTGAGCTGTCAAAACGTTTTGAGCGGAAAATGTATCCAACGCGTCCATTCTGCATCCGCAAGGCATACGGGAAACATCCATTCTGCATCCGTCGTCATCAGTTATGCGTCCGCTACATCCGCTAGGCATCTGCTGTGCATCCATGCAACTCAAATCTGCTCCAGCGGTAAACGGACACAGGGAGGAAGCGGAATGGATGCGAACGGACGCGCAACGTTAGTAGCACGGACGGAGAAAGGATGAAAGCGGATGCAGCTCGCAAAGAAAGCATTTAAAACAGAAAAAACGTTCGCAGAGGGGACCTATCTCGATATTAAGGATGTCTAGAGGATGCCTAGAGGATGCAAAAGGACACATAGGGAAAACCTATATTGCCTATAAAAAGGGGAGCAACTCACCTGGACTTACTTTCAGTCCAGCAGCCCTGCTGTGCAGACCTCTGCAGCCTTCATCTGCCTCTAGCTCTTCCACAGCATCCAGTCATGTCCACCATGGATCGTAACACAGTCTTTTGGTAGCCACCATCGTTCTGCAACAGTGTGAAGCCATCTACAGGCTCTTTCAACTCTACTACGGGAAGAAAAGGAGGCGGCCAAGAAGCGTCTGGGTCCGAAGATGGTTCGCCAGAAGAGCAAAGGACGGACTGTACAACAAACTGATGGTGGAACTGAGGAATGAAAACACTCGTGCATTCCAGAACTTCATGAGGATGCCTCCAGCCATGTTTAACGAAGTTGTGCAGCGGCTGACACTCAGGTTGACCAAGGCAAACACCAACTTCCGGCCCAGCCTGCCCCTGGGTTCAAGGTAGCACTGACTCTGCACCTGGCCTCAGGGACCACCTACAGGAGCATGCAGTATGGCTGGAGGGTGCCACACAACACCATCAGCATTGTGGTCAGAGAAGTGGTGCAGGCCATCATCGAAGAATACCTGGAGGAGCTCTCCAGTGCCCCTCCACTGAAGAAGGATGGAAGAAAGTTGCAGAGCAGTGGATCAGAGGTGGAAATTCCCACACACCATTGAGCCATCGATGGCAAGCACGTGGCCTGCAAAGCTCCAGCCAAGTCGGGTCACTTATTTCAACTACAAGGGCTTCTTCAGCATCGTCCTCTTCGCCATGGTCGATGCTGACTACAAGTTCATGTACATCGATGCAAGGGTCAGCTTCAGATGCCCAGGTATACAACGCCAGTGACCTCAAGGAGGGGCTGAACGCAACCTCATCATGGCTTCCCAGATCCAGACCCCCTGCCCAATGAACAGCAAGATGTGCCCTACTTCATCGTGGGGGTGACGCCTTCTCCCTCAGAACTACCTCATGAAGCCCTACACTTCCAGATGCCTCACCGTGAAGAGAGGATCTTCAACTACAGGCTCTCCAGGGCAGGCGGGTAGTGGAGAACGCCTTTGGATCCTGGCCAACAGGTTCCAGGTACTTCTCACCACCATGCATCATCGCCCAGAGACCGTGAGGAGGATCGTGAAGCTTGCTGCATCTGCACAATCTCATGTGCACGCTAACCTCAGTCTTGCAGAACAGGCTCATGGACCTCCAACAAGGCAATGGGAACATGGAGCCTGGGGAATGGAGGCAAGGGTGAAACCTGATAGACACTGAAGATGTGCAAGGCCCCAACAGAGCCTCACGTAAAGGGAAGAAGCAGCGCAACCTCCTGAAACACTGGTGCAACTCCCAGCTGGAGCAGTGGAGTGGCAAGACAGGATGATAGATGATAATGGATGCTTCCTTCAGCCTGTCTCATCACACGGATGAGATTGGGCCATGTAGTTGGGTGGCCGACAATGAACAGGGCATTTAATAAAGAGTTGTGTTTATGTTGACATGTGTGGATCAATGATTACATTAGTATTGATAATGAAGGGCCATAGGTGGGCACCTGGGAGGTGGACCATACAGTCCCACTATGCTTGCACTGGAGGTTTTCTATCCCCACAGCTTTCTCAACCCATCCCACAGCTATCTTAACCCATCCCAAAGGTATCCCTGCCCACCCACTGCTTCCTTCCCCATCCACAAGCATGCAAAGGCTTAAACCATTTCTAAAAAGTTTCCACCAAGACTTTATTGACAAAAATAAATGAAGCAAGTGTGTGAAGCAAAGATAATCTTTATTAATAACAAGCTGTAAAAGAAAAATGACCCAAGTCAAGTGTCCAAATAAAGTCTACAGGTAGCACCAGTCTCTGGCACTCTCTCTGTCACTCAGAGGTGTGCCCAGTCTCAGGGTGAAGGGTCAGGTGCTGTGGAGGTGGGTGCTGCTGGAGTGCTGGTCTGAAGCGCTACTGGGGTGCCTGGTCCTGAGAGGACAACAGGTGACGGTGTGTTGAGAAGCTCTCAGACAGCTGGCTCAGTCCTGTGATGTGAGAGCTCCTTCCTCCATGCCATGGGGTCAGCCCAGTACCGACACAGATGGACTGAGGCCAGGCTTGGCTGTGAGGTGCAGGAAGGAGCAGTGTAGTGGGGCTGTCTGGTCTGCAGCTGTGTGAGGACTGGCATGGGTGGCATCGGTGTGTAGGTGGCATCGGTGGCCGTTGTGGCAGCAGGTGCGTGGGTGGCATCAGTGGAACCGGTGGCAATGGAGGCGTCCGATGAGTCTGTGCCTGGACTGGGAAGGGCTGCTGCCTGTGCTGCTGGACCTCCTGTAGCCGTAGCCCTGGTTGGTGAGGGCTGTGGGAAGCCTTGGAATGGGAGGGACATCACCTGGGGTGAGGAGCAGACCTGGAGGTGTGGAGCAGGTTCATCTGGATCTGGAGGGTTGTGAAGCAGATCGGTGATCCTGTCCTTCACCACCTGGTACTGGGGTTCCGCATGTCCGTGAGGGTCTGGTTGACATAGGTGAGGAAGGACTTGCGGTTGGAGGATGAAGAGTCGTGTGGACCAGCTGAGAGAGGATATCTATGCTGCTCCTGATGGTGTCTCTTATCTTCAGCAGGACAGTGTGGCTCTGTCCCTCCTGTCTGGCTCTCTGCCTTTCTGTGGGTGGATGCGGGTAGGACTGTGGTGGAAGTGCCATCTCCTTTTCTCCACTGCGCCAGGGAGTCCTCCATGTGCTCCGCACGGTTAGAACAGCTGTCCGCGGGTTCTCTGTCGTGGCACGCTCCACAGATAGCTGCCTGGAGACAGGAGCTGACTCTCTGCCGGAAGAGGACTGGCTCTCAGCAGGCTGCTGAGAGAGAGGGTTGTGAGAGGGGCTGCTCCTCGGTAGTGGATCTCACCCTCTAGGAAGCTGCACTTGGCCATGATGTAGGTCTCTCTGTCCGCAGCTTGACCACGGCCTGGCCAGATTTCTTGAGGTGCAGCTTCCCGTACCAGGTGTGCATGTGCTTCCAGCAGCTGAGGAGCACCTCCGAAGTGTAGCCCAGGTCTCCGCCTTCTCTCTCTAAGCAGCCTGCTTCCTTTTGGTGTTCCTGTAGAGCCTGTGTCCCTTCCCCATAGATAGTCATTCTCTCTCAGCCACTCAGCACCTCATCCTCATGTTCCTCCTCGATGGAGTATTGCCTCCTCTCCATTCTCGCATATGCCTCTTCCTCCTTTGCAGGAACACATGGCCCTCATCAGAGGGGCTTCCAGGTTGTAGGGCTGCTCTTCCACACCAGCAGCAGCAGCAGCAACAGCAGGATCATCATCAGCAGCAGCAGGAGCACAGCAGGACCATCAGGACCAGGATCAGCAGCAGTAGAGTAAGCACCAGCATGCCAGCAGGACCAGGTAGCACCAGCAGACAGGAGCACCAGCAGGACCAGGACAGCCGCAGACCAGCAGGATGAGCAAGACCAGGAGACGAGCAGGACCAGCAGGATGACAAGACCAGGAGCAGGAGCAGGACCAGCAGGACGAGCAAGACCAGGAGCACGAGCAGGACGAGCAGGACGAGCAGGACGAGCAGGACAGCAGGACCAGTAGACCAGCAGGACGAGTAGCACTTCAGCAAGAGAAGCACCAGCAGAAGCACCACCGCCATAGCAGCATCAGCAGCTCCTCCAGAAGCAGAAGCAGCAGAAGCCCCAGCCTCAGAAGAGCGAGCCCTGCTACAGAAGCCCCAGCAGAAGCAGAGTGAGGGCCAGGGGGGAGGTGCCCCGTCTCTGCAGGGCTGGCAGCAGATGGCTGAGGCTTTCTCTTCTTCCCATGGTTGTGGGGTTGCTGGCTGGCAGCAAGGCTGGCAGGCAGGCAGGCAGGCATGGCAGGCTGGCAGGCAGGCTGGCAGGAAGGCAAGCAGCAAGGCTGGCAGGCAGGCTGGCAGGCAGGCTGGCAGCAAGGCTGGCAGGCAGGCTGGAGGCAGGCTGGCAGCAAGGCTGGTAGCAAGGCTGGCAGGCAGGCAGACAGCAGGCCGGCAGGGAGGCTGGCAGAGAGGCTGGCAGGAAGGCAGGCAGCAAGGCAGGAGCAAGGCTGCAGGCAGGCATGCAGGCAGGGCAGGCTGGCAAGGCAGTCGATGTGTCTGGAAGCAGGTCTTTTCTCTGAATGGTGACCTGCTTGGGACCTGCTTCCCTTTATATCCGCGGGGCTGACGCAATGCATCCTCCCCGCATGCGCAGTGAACGCGTAGGCATCGCTAGGCTTCCGCTAGGCTTCCGCTATGCATCCGTTTCATCCGCTCAGCTTCCGCTCTGCATCCGCTGTATCCGTTCCGCGTCCGCTTTGCTGCGCTCCCCCAGAAGCCTTGCGGATGTGCCATCCGCTCCCATCCGCTTCCATCCGCTAGGCTTCCGTGGAGCATCCGCTTTCCATCCACCCTGCGTCCTCCCCCGTCCGTTCCTTTCCGTGTTATCCGCTCTGGTTTGCAAAGTTTGCTCCTTTTGAGAGCGGATAACAACGGATGGAACATTTTTCTTGTCCGCTGTGTCCTTTTTACAAATGTTTTGCATTTGTCGGCCAGTGTGACAGGGCCTTTACATAGGCTCATTTGTTCAAGTCTGTCAAGATCCATCTGGATCTTGAGCTTATTTTCCTTGTAGGATGAATCCTGCAACTCTAAGCAAGAACTTTGATCTCTATTGTAGCTGTTGAGTTTGTGCAGGTGGAAAGTGCCTCTTTGTATTTATGACATCTCCAATGACATAATGCAGACAGAAACCATTCTCCTTTTGTGAAAAAAAAAAAAGCCACAGTTCCAACCTGAAGCTGAAGTTGTACANCCATTCTCCTTTCGTGAAAAAAAAAAAAGCCACAGTCCCAACCTGAAGCTGAAGTTGTGCAGATAAGAGCACAGCCATGTGCTCCAGTATGGAAATGAAAAGTCAGCAGAACATGGCAAATATAAAATATGAACCAGGGCAGAAAAATTTCAAATCTCAACAGGAGAAAGAGTCTCCAAGCCAAAGCAGTCTTGCTTCTCCCTGGGAAACCAGGATCTGTCCAATGCCTCTCAAAGTATGACCTCAGCACNACAGGAGAAAGAGTCTCCAAGCCAAAGCAGTCTTGCTTCTCCCTGGGAAACCAGGATCTGTCCAATGCCTCTCAAAGTATGACCTCAGCACATAAAGTCATGTACTGCATATTTCTTGCTATTCTGCAAATTCACGCAAGACAACAACCAGTGATCTATGCTTGGTAAACCGTCAGTTCTGGAGGCAAAAACCGCAGAAAGTTTCCTCTTTCTTATAGAGTGGAAAGATTTATTTTGAGCGAAAGGGTGAAAAACATTTTGAGAGGCACGCTGGAGAAATTCAACTTGCCTGCTTATATAAACATTTGTTTATGTACCATAGCTAGATACAAACATTTCCACCATTGTTCAGTCTAGCGATGAACGTAACTCAGTCTGAGCTGCTCCCTCAATCAAGCAAACATAGCCATCTAAAATCTTGATCAAGAGTTCGTCGCTTTCTTCAAAGTCCTAAGACCTGGGCTGAGGACTTCTCTGAGAATGAGCTACTGTTAAAAGACCCTCAAAACTTATCCTAAGATAAGTTCAGCTTAGAGGAGAATTCAGAAGAGCAAAGATTCTTCAGGGATGAGTAAACAGGAATCTAATTGTGGGAATAAGAGGAATGGAAAAACTTAAAAATTCCCTTCCTTTAATATTGTAAGCCACCGAAAATTACCCTGTGGTAAGATGGGCAGCTAATATTTTTTAAAATAAAATAAATAAAAATAAAATAAAAAAATAATTTAATTTAATTAATAACAAAACAAAATAAAATAATAATAAAATTATTATTTTATTAAAACTAATAAAATAATAATAAGATAAAAAATAAAAAATATATAATAATAAAACTGCTGCACCAGTCCAATGCCTGCTCATACTCTAAACCCAGGTGGGAAATGGGATTCTATCTGGAGGTCAAATCTTAACTTCAGAGTTTAATTTAACAAACAGAAAAAAATCAAGAGAAAGCACTTAGAGGAACAGGTTGAGCAATAAGATCTCATTACATTCTGTTCCTTCTTGATGAGGAGAACCAGTTTCACACTTTTAATGTTGCATTAAAAAGGGTGAGATTCATATTTTCATTTTTTAACCTTTACTATTTGCTAGCAACATCCCATCATGAGATTTTTCTAAAAAAACAGTGATTTTTATATACTGTGTGCATGTGTGTGTGTATGTGTGTGTGTACACATATACATCAGAGGTGGTATTCAGCAGGTTCTGCCCAGTTCTGGAGAACCAATAGTGGAATTTTTGAGTAGTTTCCTGGCAAATAACACCTCTGACTGGAGATTTTATAGTATCTTTCCCCTGCCACGTCCACCAAGCCACATCCACAGAACCGATAGTAAATAAATTTGAATCCCACCATTCATATACATATACATATACATATACATGTACATGTACATATACATATACATGTACACGTACACGTACACGTAACACGTACACGTACACGTACACATACACATACACATACACATACACATATACATATACATAATACATATACATATACATATACATATACATATTTGTTAGAAGAAATGTCCATCTGGGTTCAATTCCAAAGTGGGAGAAAGACACTGGAAAGATGAGTCTAATTGGAAAGATGGTTTAATGGAGCAGAAGCATTAAACACATTGTCCTTGTGCAGCTGACCGCAATGGTTATTTAGACCTTCTCTTGGGTCTTGAACTTGAACTTCCTGTTCCTGTGGCAAAGGGCATGTAGTCTATTGGTTGCTAGACTCCCAGGGGAGTCTTAGCTAACTTCGTAGGCTGCCTGTGTTCCAGGCTTGGTTGAATCTTGCTGGGTGATGCAGTGAAAGGGCAATTTCCTATTGTGCTGAATGACTTGCCCTGAACATAATCCCATCATCCTGGAGCTGAGTCTTTTGTCTTGTAGATAAGCTGGCACCAAAATATCTGCTTGGGGCAGGAGCTGGCTCAGTTTCTGTTTCTAGAGAGCATGTTTCCTCCATTTCTCAGCCAGGGAAATGTAATATTTTCTAAAAATATTTCATTCTTCTAGGAGAGGGTGTGTTATTTAGAAGGACCTGAGAAATATATAATTCAGTAATCTGGTTTTTTTCCCCTCTTCTCACCTTGCCATGAAAGCCAGCTAGGCAATTTGGGCCAATCATCAGGAGACTGTGAGTTCTAGTCCCACCTTTGCCATGCTGTGGACTTTGGACTAGTATTAACAGAGTTGGAAGGGACTTTGTAGGTCATCTAGTCCAAACCCCCCCCCGCCCAAGCAGGAGATCCTACACCATTTTCTGACTCTCTTCCCTCCCCCCCACTTACTTTCCTCTTCTCTTTCTCTTCCCCCCCCCAACTTATCTCTAGGTTGTTGTGGAGGAATAGGAATAGGAAGGTGTGTTGGAAGCATTCATTACCTTGAGTTATTTGTAAAAAACATAATGAGGATATTACAAGAAAGAAGAAGGAGGAAGAGAGAGAGAGAGAAAAGAGAGAAAAAAAGTCAAGAAAGAAAGAAAGAAAGAAAGAAAGAAAGAAAGAAAGAAAGAAAGAAAGAAAGAAAGAAAGAAAAGAAGGAAAGAAAGAAAGAAAGAAAATAGTTCATATCTCAAAATTGCCAAGGTTGAGAGATCAACCATTCTAACTAATGAAGCAAATGGGCAAACATTTTCATACCCAGAAAGCAAATGAGTTAAGGACAAAAACATCTCTTTTTATTCATCATCAACCCTGTGAAGAAACGATTTTTAAAAGGACAGTAAATTCAACCTGCCAATGTAAGCAATGTAACACTCAAACATTGTTAAGAGGAGAGCAGTTTTAGTCTTCATGGGTGCAAAAGAAAAAACAAATAACCCAAGAGCTCATGAAAACTAATGCCTTTTAATAAAACACTGCATGTATTTTAACCAAACAACTGGTGCGTTGTTTGGCTAAAATGGCAGGAAGATTATGGAAGTCCCTCTACCCCAAATAATTAACCATTTATCTTTAAAATAGAAGGATTGACATAGCTTCACTGAGAATGTAGTGATGAAACAGACAAGATATTTTATGTTTATTTCTCTTGGAGTATAGGAAGCATTTTAAAGCTAGGATTACATTCTTTTTGAGTAAATACAACATATTTTAAGTGTATTTTATATTTTATTATTCTTAAGGACAGTATGTCCTCAATGGGCTGGGATAAACAATTTCTTTCTAGGTAAACATGCTTGTGGACCTAGGAGAAACTTGCTATAAAGTTTTAATTCTAGAGTTTGATGGCTGCCTGGTGACATTTAAAATAGGGGGTAGTGTAGCTATTCACATAGCATTGTTTGTTTGAGATAGTGGAGAGACAGGAGTGGAATGCCTTGCCCTAAGAAGTTGTGGGTGCTTCATCACTGGGTTTTTTTTTTAAAAGAGACTACATAGTCACTTGTCTGAAATGATATAGGGCCGTGTGGGAGAACCTATGCCACCATGCTGGAAGTGGCATGCAGAGCCATTTCCCCTGGCACACAAGAGGTCGCCCGTAGGGGGGCAGCATACATTGCCTTCTGGGTGCTGGCACATGAGCACACGCAAGCTAATGTGCATGCAACTGTCGGCACGGGAGCCAAAAAAGGTTAGCCACCACTGATATAGGGTCTCCTGCTTGAGCAGGAGGCCCGACTAGAAAACCTCCAAGGTCCCTTCCAGCTCTATTCAGATTCTAGATTCTAATAGCTCAGCCTTTTAGTCTCAGCAATGTACTCACTTGGATAGAATAGACCAGGAATTTTGTAATTGCAACTGATGATAGTACTTCGGGTAATCTTATCTTAGATAGGAAGCTAAGCAGTGATAGCCTTGGTTGGTATTTGGATGGGAGACTTCCAATGAGTATGCATATAGTTACAAGGTCTAAGGGGTGCAGGGGCTTAGTGGTCAAAGACTCTCACCTTGTCAGCAGGAGACTTGACAGTCCAAGTTCAAAACCCAAGCACACGCGACAGGGTGAGCTGCCATCCTTGCCCAGCTCCTGGCTACCTAGCAGTCCAAAGCATTCAAATGTGAGTAGATAAATAGGTATCACTTCCGTGGGAAGGTAACAGCATTCCGTACACCTCAGCATATAGTCATGGCAGC
>BHFT01001982.1:45862-165862 GCA_004320025.1 Laticauda laticaudata | reverse complement strand
TGTCCCCTTAAGAGAATGCATCATGGTAAATGNATCCTGGGAAATGTAGTCCATGTCATGTGGCCACATCTGTAACCCTGATTGGTCACTGAATTGACCCTTGGTAGGTTGGGGGAGTTCTCTTCACTCTTGCCTGAAGCCACCATACCATGCAGCCGCTTCAATCATCATCATGGGGTTGAGACTTTATTATCTTCCTAAGCCGCAATTCAGATATGCAAAGGATTGGACGTTAAGAAGAACTTCATCATAAATTTGAGTTGACAGGATGCCTGATGAACCAATAAAAAGACTTTGTATGGATGTTTTGTGGAGTTACCTATCTGCCTTTGTACAGTATTTGTGCAGGACAGGCAGAATAATATTTAGATTCTGTGCAAAAGAGACAATTAGCAAGTCAGAAAGAGGAACAAAAAGACCAAAAAAAACTCCCCACCAGTGATCAGGCCCCAGATGAACATAGATTAGCTCCCAGATTACTGTCAGACCAATAACCAAGAAGTAAACAACACCCCAATCAAGGATCTGCCAAACAAGCTAACAGTACACAACTCAACCAAAGAACCCCAAGGCCACTCTCACCAATACTAACAGGGAAAGCCCCAAGAACAGGGGTGGCAAACCTTTTTTGGCTCCCGTACTGATAATTGCATGTGCGCTCATGTGCTTGCATGCCAGCACCCAGAAGGCAATGTGTGCTGGCCTCCTGCACACCACCTGCACTTGTCTGTCCGATCCCCTTGCAGAGCGCTGCACATCTACGCATGCATGCGTGATCCCCTTGCTGCATGCTGCGCACCTGCGCATGTGTGTGATCCCCTTGCCGCGCACCTGCTCATGTGTGTGCGATTCCCCTTGCAGCATGCTACGGGTGTGATTCCCCTTGTCATGTGCCACATGTCTGGACATGTGTTCACAATCATTCCCGCGGGCCGCGTGTCTCTGTGGATGCGTGCATGATTACTCCCGCATGCCATCCATTGGTGCATGCGCATGCGATCCCTCCATGTGCTGTGCATCTCTGCGCATGTGACATGACCCCCAATGCGTGCTGCACATCTCTGAGCATGCACACATGTCTCCCGCTCCCCCCCCCATGCATGTATGCCAGATACCCTACAATCAGCTGTCAGGTGGCAGCGGCGCTCATGCATGTGCAGTGGGGCTCTTCCGGGTAAGCTTTCACGTGCTGAGGGAAATGGCTTTGCGTGCCACTTCCGGCACAAGTGGCCTAGGTTTGCCATCACTGCACTAGAACAGGGGTGTCAAACTCAATTTCATTGAGGGCCACATCAGGGTTGTGTTTTACCACAGTGGGCTAGGTGGGCATGGCCAGCTAGACGTCATGTGTTGGGGGCACCTATGGTGGCCTGGTCAGGGCTGGGGGAACCCACTGTTTCCAGCAGAGGAAGGTGAGACCATGGATAGCACCAAATGCTTACCTTCCAGACGAGCCTCCCTGTCCCTCTCAGGCCACACGGACGACAGCACAGGCTGTCCAGAGCCCTAGGCAGCATAGGACAAGCACCCAGACTGGCCCTCAAGCTCCCAGGGCACTGGGACTCCACAGTCCTGAACTTTGTTTTCAGCTGCAATGGCCTCCTGCAGCAGTCTGCCAGCTCAGGAAGGAAGGCTGTTACAGCAAAAAATGCAGCTCCCAAGCTCCGTTTTCGCTGGCAGACCTGTTCTGAGCAAAGCTTCCGAGGCCATAATTGTGCATATGCTTATTTTAAAAGCAAGCTTTGTTTTATTGCAACACTGCGAATTATTTTCATTCCCACCCAGTAATGAATCTCAAATAATGCCTCGAGATAAGCACCCACCTTTCTTTCCTGTGAAGTGCTGCTAATAACAGAAGTGTCAAATAAACTAGAACAAATACCAACCAAAGTACAAAGAGCTTCAAGAATGAGTCTGAACCGAACGAATGGTTTTGCTTCCAGCAAAGGTTTCTTCATCTTTTCCTGTCCTTTATACCTTGGGGGGGGGGCAATTACCTCCCAGCCTTACTCCTAATTTGCCCCTTTTGTTTCAACTGCTCTCACCTTTTAGCAGCTCTGCGCACATGCACACTGGGAACAGGCTCCCCTGGGTCCTCTGCCTCACTGCTGCCATACTTCAAAGGCTCCGGAGGCAGCACCCCACTTCCAGATGGTCCTGGCCCCATCTCCACATCAGATGCAGGACCTTCGTCCAAGTCCTCTCCAGACTCCCAGATTGGTCCCCATTCTTCCCCACTGTCTGATTCCGTGGCGTCTATACAGGCTGCTGGCGAAGCACAACAAGACCATTTGCAGGAGGGTGTTGTGTGGCCCTCCTGAATTCCACTTTTGCTGGAAGAGGCACTGTGGGTCAGTCCTTCAATATTTCCAGGGCAGCACTGCAGGCCAGATCTAAGCACCCTGTGGGCCATATCTGGCCCTAGGGCCTTCAGTTTGACACCCCTGCACTAGAATATAACCTGAGAGTAAATCCCACTCCCTCCTAACACTGATGATGTTACCTAGTTGGGTAACAATATGTCTGCAAGAAAGCAACCAACCTCAGAGAGCAACAAGGATTCCTTGCTTCTATTTTATTCTTCATTTTTCCCCACTAGTATATTTTTTGTGAACTCTTATGAATTTTGCTGTTTTTTCTGTGGTACTCAGATTGAGTCACATGGAAATCATTAACATTCTTGTTCTTACTATTAAATTAACAATTAGTACCAGATTATCTCCACCATCTTTTTGTAATTTAATTGTTTTTCAAAACCATCTTACCAGCTGTTGGGAGGCTTCATCTGTAGCATTAACCCAGATATTCACAAGTGGTCACACATGATTTTCAGGGCACGTTTTACACATTTGGTGCTTCTGCATATCACTAGACAACAAGGGCGTCTCATTTCCCTTTTTTAAGGTGAGAAAAGGTTTCAAACAGCCTTGGAACTGGGTGTTGATGATCACCCTTAAACTGTAGCGAGAGGCATGGGACAAAAATAAAAATGGATTTCATTCCATGAATACTTAAAACTTAAATTAGGATTAAGATGCCATAATTTAATAGTAGAATACAATACAATACCCTCCAATCAATGCTCTCCCCAATTCACCAAACCTTGGATCAATCTCCTTTTAAGGCAGGGGTGTCAAACAATGCCTGCAGGTCAGATCTGGCCTATCCTGGAAACAGCAAAGGACCAGCCCGCGGTGCAAGTGCCAGCAAAAACAGAGTTCCATTTTCCCTGGCAGCATGCTGGAGGAGGCTGTCACAGGCAAAATGGAGCCTAGGAAGTCATGCAAGCTTCATCTTCTCTGGTAGCCTGCTGGAGGAGGTTATTGCACCTGAAAGGAAGACAAGGTGGGCCACATGTGGCCCTCCTGAGTTCCATTTCTACTGGCAGAGGGCTGGAGGAAGCAGTCGCAGCTGAAAATGTGCACAGCCCTCCCAGGGAAGCGGTGCTGGGTTGGGCTGGGCTGGGCTGGGCTGTGGGGTCTAGGTATTCTGGCAGCTCGAGGGCTGGGTTCTTGGCCTCCACTGCCTAAGGCTCTGGACAGCCTGTGCCATCATCTGGTGATCTTCCGTGTGGCCTGAGAAGGACAGCGAGATTCTTCTGGAAGACAAGCATTTGGCATTCTCCTTGGTCTTGCCTTCCTCTGATGGAGACAATGGATCCTTCCCAGTCACCACAGGTGCCCCTGACATGAGTGACATAGAGCTGGCCATGCCCACCCTGGCATCGTCCACCTGTCCCCCCTCCTCCTGAGGTCAAGCACAACCCTGATGCGGCCCTCAATGAAATCGAGTTTGACATCCCTGTTTTAAGGGATCCTTCAGTCCTTGTGATCCTGGCAACCTCCTTCATCAGGATTTAAAGATGGAGGTCAGCAACTCTCTGCGGCCACCTAACCTCAAACTCTTCTTTAATCTTTCTTGAGATTTCTTGCAAGTGACTCTTCATTTGAGGTTAAAGCAGTGGTAGGATTAAAAAAAAATGACTACTGGTTCTGTGGGCATGGCTTGGTGGGCATGGCAGGGGGAACCCATTAACCTGCTTTCCAGCTCCAGTCTCCTGTGCAGGGCAACAAAAGAAGACCCAGCCAATCAGTTGGGACTCAGGAGGCAGATGGGAACAGGGCCAGTCAGAGGTGGCATTTGCCGGTTCTCTGAACTACTCAAAATTTCCGCTACTGGTTCTTTAGAACTGGTCAGAACTGGCTGAATAGCACCTGTGGGTTAAAGGCATCCTGCAACATTATCTGAGGATAATGTTGCAGGATCCAGTCTAAGTTGGTCACTGGGACCAAAGGTTTATTCTTCCAAGCTTTGGGCTTGTGTTGGAGAGGTTCTTCAGGGAACTTTTCTATCTCCCCAGAATATGTATTATGACATATGAATATGACATATTTTGGAAAGAGAGAGAAGGTTCCTGAAAACGAGCTCCAGCAGAAGCCTGAAAGCTTGGAAGAATAAACCTTTGGTCCTGTGACTCACTCAGATTGGTGACTGACTCAGATTGGATCCTGACCCATTATTTCCTCATCTTATTTTTGTCTGGATGACAATCATCTGCTCGACTCAACTGGCAGGGTTTTTATTTATGTTTCGGTTCTAGTAGCAGATTGAAGTCTTTAGCTGAATGTGTTTATAAGCATAAACTTTGGATGATTAGAAAATCATGGAATGAAGTCAATCAGTGCTCTGTGAGGAGCGAGATTCCAGATTTCAGTTCTATACAGGGAGTCCTCAAGATCCCAATTGAATCCAACATTTCCATTAATAAGGCAGTTGTTACTTGAGTTAAGTCCTGTTTTATGACCTTTTGCTACAGTTGTTAAGTGAATTACTGCAATTGTTAAATGAATCATGCAGTACTTAAGCAAGTTTGTCAGACTTTGCTGGTGGGATGCCAGCTGGGAATGTTACAAATGGTGATCACATGACCTCGGGACAGTACAACTGTCACAAGAACATGCCAGTTGCCAAGTGTCCAAATTTTGATCACATGATCGTGGGGGATGCTTCAATGGTCATAAGTGTGAAAAGTGGTCATAACTCACTTTTTTAGGTGAACCGCAACTTCAAATGGTCAATAAATACCCCGTTTCCCTGAAAATGCGACCTACTCTCAAGTCCTAGTTTGATTTTTACACATGCACCCAATATAAGCCTTACCCCCTAAAATAAGCCCTAATTAAGATCCCACCCATTCCAGAGTGCATAGGTAAAAATTAAGATAGGGTGAGGATGGGGGTGCAGAGCTGCTCTACTACTTACCTTTGGACAGTTATAGCCGGGCCTCACACCCCCCGACACCTGCCTTGTCGGCCCATTTTTTCTGCAGCTGGCAAGGCTAGCAAGGCTTTCCTGAAGGCCTCTGTAGCTGATAACAGCTCTGGATCGATCCAGAGCTCTGTTATCCACTGTAGAGGCCTTCAGAAAAGTCTTGCCTACCACAGAAGAAGTTCCTGAAGGCCTCTGACAGCGAAAAGGAGGCCAGGGATGATGCGCGCAAGTGAAGTTAGTCAGTGGAGGACTTCCCCCCAAAATAAGACCTGGTGACTTTTTTGGTGGCAAAAAAGATAAGACAGGGTCTTATTTTTGGAGAAATATGGTAATGGTTATAAGTCAAGGCCTACCTAAATTCTCCCAAAGTCAAAATAAATGATTAATAGATTAATAGAGTTGGAAGGGACCTTGTAGTCCAACCCCCCACCCAAGCAGGAGATCCTACACCATTTCTGAGACATGGCACTCCAGTCTCTTCTTGAAAGTCTCAAGTGATAAAGCTCCCACAATTTCTGAAGGCAATTTCCATTGGTTGATTGCTCTCGCTGTCAGAAAATTTCTCCTTATTTCCAAGTTGATCATGAAGATTTCCTCACATGGGATCTGCAAACACATTAGAAGCAGCCTTATCCCTTTAGGATCAAGTGATGGTTAAGTTTTGGACATACATTCATCCATTTGTTCCTTCATTCCTATCTTGGCAGCAGCATATGTAAAATCTGAAGCAAGCTGGTGTTTCAGTTTCACTCAGAGTAGCTCTGCAGAGCTTGTGAGTGGTTCAAAACATTGCCTCTCCTGGTTTTCTTCTCTGTTCAGCTGCCATGAGGTTCTTCTCTGTATCTTGGGGTCAATGCATGAGAAGATCATGGCAGACCACTGTCCAGCTGAATGTCCAGCTGACATTCCACAGAACAATCCACACAACTAGCTCTACAGCAGGAAGAATTAACCCAATTTTGCAAAGCTACTTTTCCGGTAATATTGAACTGCAAACCAGAGCATACAAAACCTTTGCCAAACCAATTCACGAATACAGCTATCTGCCTGGAATCCACACCGTACAATGGTACATTAATACAATTGAGTGAGTCCAGAGGAATTTCATAAGAAGAGTCCTCCACTCCTCTGCTCGTAATAGAATATCTTATGCCACCAGGTTCAAAATTTGAGACCTGGACAACCTAGAACTATGCTGCCTACAGTCTGACCTAAGCTTAGTGCAGAGAATTGTCTACTACAACATCCTACCTCTCAATAACTACTTCAGCTTCAACCACAGTAATACACAGGCACACAATAGATACAAACTCAAAATAAACCGCTCCAAACTGGATTGCAGAAAATACAACTTCAGCAACAGAGTGGTCAATGCCTGGAACACTCTACTCAACTCCATTGTTACAGCCTCAACCCCTCACAGCTTCAACCTCAAACTACCGTGGACCTCATTCCATTCTTAAGGGGCCTTTAAGAGGGCATGCATAAGCACAGCAGCATGCCTACCGTCCCTGCCTTACTGTCCCCATTTATTCATTTATTCGTATTTATTTATTTTATATATTTCTATATATATATATTTCTATATATATAAATTTATATATATATATATATTTGTTTTCTGAGGTTTTCGCGGGTATTTGTATGTGGATCTTTGGTTATTCGGTTTTCGCGTGTATTTGTATGTGGATCTTTGGTTATATGCTTACTCTGAGAAGCACAGAGCCGAAGAAACAAGCCTGAAGATGATGAATGAGACTTTTGGTTTCAAATTCGAGGCTGGCCTATTCTGATTGGCTGGGAGTTTTGGTCTGTGTTCACTGGACTATGGAGTTTGATTGGATTGGGTTTTCTTGGTTTCTTTCTGGTCTGTCTTTCGGCTTTGATTATGCCTGGCAACATTCTCGGTGTTCCTGTGTTGGAGGCTTTCCAGATTGCAGCTGTGGCTTCCGTGTGAAATGGGACGGCTATTATTCTATTAGGAAGCCAGTCTTCATCTGAGGTGCCTGGCTGGGTGGTGGTGCCTTTGTAAGCTGGAGGTATCAGAGGGAGTCCTGGTTTGGTGCCCAGGGTTGTTTGCCTGGTTGTGGTGTGGAAGATTCTTCTCTATTGAGAGTGCAGGCTTCAACATGATTGACAGTCTGTGGAATATCTCTCCTATTCATGCCTTTAGGTCTTTTTCAATCTCATATGGCTTTCTCTCTATGATTCTGTGGCTGGGGTTTCTTATAGTGGCTAGGGTTTTGGTGCCATTGAAGTTGATGTTTGTGAGCCTGGTGGTTTTCATGTGTTTTGGACTAGGTGAGGAGGTGTTGTTTCAGACTTTTTTACTGGCATTTTGTGTTCATCCAGCGGTCCAGGGTACTTTCTTCTATTGGTCTGTCCAATAGATAATGACTGGCGTCGGGCATGATTGGTACACGCTGGGAACTTCTGTATATGCCCTTGTTTTCCACAGGGTTCAACTTTTGGTCCGTTGGCGGGTTTTTAAGGTGGCTGCCTATTTTCTTTGTTGTCGTTTTTGAAGCAGTCTTGAATGTGATGCCTGTGTATATTTACTGATTTTATTCAGTACCTCTTATGTAGGGCAAGTTACCCGCGAAAGCTTAAAAAACCAAATATATATATAATATATATTTGTTTTTTTAAATTTTCGCGGCCCGGGTACTTACATGTGTGTGTTCAACTCCCTTCGCGTATTATCCACATGCATCTGTAGCTGGTTTTGAAAAGTTTGTAAGCAATGTTTTTCAAAGCAGAATCTCATCTGCCATCACTCCAGGCTTCCTGTATAGAGTTTGTATGTGGGTCAGAGTCTCACAGTCTTTGTTTAATTTGAGGCTAGCCTATGCTGTGGCAGGATTTGGGTTTTTTTTCTTCATCCTGATTGGTTGGGTAGTCTGGTCTTGTGTTTTATTGGACTTGGAGTTTGATTGGATTGGTGTTTCTGTTTCTTCTGTCTGTTTTGTGGCTTTGAGATTGGCTGGCAACACTGCTCTGCTCCTGCACTGGAGGCTTTCAGTGGCAGGCTTGGCTTCGTGTGAAAGGCACGGCTGTTCCTAATAGATAACAGCCATTCCTTTCACACGAAGCCAAGCTGCACTGAAAGCCTCCAGTGAAGGGGCAGAGTGTTGCCAAGCCATCCAAAGCCAGCAAAAACAGGAACAGAAGAAACCAGAAACCACCAATCAATCAAATCCAAGTCCAATAAACACAGGACCAAGACCCCAAACCAATCAGGATAGGCCAGCCTCAATTTAAAACCAAATGGCTGTGAGACCCTGAACCCCACAATCCAATACAAGAAGCCTGATGATGGCAGATGAAAATTCATCTGAAACGTTGCTACACACTTTAAAAAGCACTACAAGCTGGATGATACCCGAAGGAAGCTGAACTGCCTTCATATATATGGTTATTGATACATCTGACCTTCCAAACCAAGTTACAACCTACTCCCAGACCCCACATTACAAACCCCTAAAACAACATGACCCCACCACCTAACGCTAGAAACCACCAGATCCAAAATAAAAGCCTCCCCCATCAGCAAGAGAAATCCAGCAAAGAATACATACCCAGAGAAAAATCATTTCCAGATTACCCTTAAGCTTTATGGTCTCCTCCAAGATACCACAAAGAAGGATACCCCACTACAACCAATAGTCCAGGCTCCAATAGGCTCACCTCTACAAAACTTAGGCCAAATTTCTCGCCTAAACAACTACAGCCCTATGCAGAATCCATCAAACTCACTATGTAAGAAACTCAATTTCCAGTTCATCGAGATCATAAAGAAAAAAACTTACAACGCCAGAGACAACTAGTGAAGCTCATTCAAATGTCATATCCCTCTTCACACCCAAGTGCTTATAAAAGAAGCCTTGACAAGCTATCGCAAAAACAATAAAAACTCCCCAAGTACATCCTATAGATCTTACCAAACCAACTCACCACTGCCTTATCCACCAGCGACATCTTCACCTACAATGGACAAAAATACAAACAAATAGAAGGAGCCCCATGGGGATCACCCTCTCACACACCTGTCATCCCACTGTCATACGCAAACCTCTACATGGACACTTTGAACACAAGCTCTAGAAAAATATGATCACAAACCCAAACTCGCTGGCTCAGAATACGTAGATGACAACCTTCATAATCTGGCCACACAGGAAAGAAACTGAATACTCCTCACATATTCATGACACAGACGTCCTTAACAGCCTACATCCCAAAATACAATTTGCACCAATGGAAAACAGAGGCCAACAATCAACTTTCCCTTCTCCAGATGTCTTTAGTATAACAAAAAATCCAATGGCTCCCTAAGGGACACACCTCTACCAGAAGAAAACACATTATGACAAACACGTATTTTACATGCATCCTCACAACACCACCACCACAGCATCCAGATCAGTTCCGTAGCCGAGACACACTCATCTCCAGAACAAAAAATGCTTAGCCGACGAACCCACACTTAAAAACCGAACTACACACTCTCAGCTAATGTAGCTTACAGCAAGGATTCCAAAAAAGAAACATTCCACCTAATCCAAAAAGAAACGCCCCAACCAAAAGCCAAGACAGAGACAAGTAGAATGGCAAGGCCCTTCCTCCATACATTAAAAGGCACTACAGAACAAAATCAGCAAAGATCCTCCAAAAACACAACATTAAAACAGCAATTCTGCACAGCAGAAAAAATATCCCACCACCCTAAAGAAACCCTAAAGACAAAACCGAGTTAGAAAACCAAGGCAGTATAATGAATTCCTTGCACTTGCCTGCCCCACCACCAACATACATAGGACAACTAGGCAGAAGAATAAGTGCACACATTGAACGAAGAAAATAAATAAAAGGAAAAAAAACAACAAAAAAAATAGAAAGAAGAAGAAAAAATGGATACTAAATCAACATAAAGAATATCCGAGAAAAAAGTGATAGAAAAATCCGAATATCTATCAGAGAATAAAATGAAAATAAGTACGCACAAGGAACAAAATTTATAAAATAAGTAATCTACAAGGAACTTCAATCAAAAAGAAGAACTGACCTCTTCCCTGGTCACACCTGCAAAGCCAACAGGACATAGAAATTGACTTTAAAATACCAGAACTATCGCCAAACCGAAAACCCCCTTCCCCAACCAAACCCAGAAAAAAAAAAAAAAATAAAAAAAATCCAAAGAGGGAAGCCCCCAAAAAGAGGGAATAGGGAAAAAAAAAAAAACCCCCGGCGCCCCCCCCACAAATAAGCATGAACTAAATGAGAATGATACCTCCACCCGCTACCAACCATTTTGGAAACCTGCCCTCATTAATATGAGTACCTAACATGTAGAATGACACCAGACCCCACACCCACGAGTGCCACACAAAAATGCCACCACAACTTCCATGTAGAAACAAAGACTCTACACCCACACAGAAGATGAGACACAACCGTGGACGCAGAAGCCGTAAACGAGCTGGCACCACTACCACTTCAAACGCCCTCTGACCCATACAAGAGCAAACTGACACCCACCATGAAGATTGTGGGCACGACCAATGAAGCCAAACAATAGGATCACCAGCTCACGCAGTCAAATCCCCAAGCAACTAAGACTAACCTTTGAAGCACAAACCAAGCCCCCACCTGAACAGAACACACCCTCAGCAATCAGAAGACAGCCAACCCCCTACCAATCCAGAACACAGCAAACCCCCAACCAATGAGAACACACCCAGCAATCAGAACACAGCCTACAGCCCCACCAATCAAGTCAACCCAGCCACTTGCAGTTAAAAGGAAAGAAGCAGCTGCAAGCTCACATTACTCTGAGAAGCACCAGAGTTGAAGAAACAACCTGAAGATGATGAAATGAGACTTTCCTCGAAACGTTTTGCCCAGATACTTCCAATTTTAACGCGGGAGAAAAGCCGAATAAACCATAGATCCATACACAGAGAGAGAGAGAGAGGAGAGAGAGAGAGACGAGGGAGAGAGAGAAGAGAAGGGGAAGCCGAGAGAGAGAGAGAGATGAGAGAGAGAGAGAGAGAGAGAGAAAGAAAGAGAGAGTACTTACACCTGTTTATCCTTATATGTTATGTTCATACTTTTACTTGTTTTCTCATACATGCTTGACAAACAAATAAACAAATAAAATAAATAAGAGAGAACTTCTTATGGGCCTAGAGCTTCAGAGGGCAATGATAGCAAGGACACCGTGGAGGTCGTGACCCATCTTTGGGTATTCTTCTTCAGTGGAGAGATGCAGAACAGTTTGTTTCAGTGGGAAAGTAAATTAGACGAACTCAGGAACTTAGGAGACAGAATGTACTTATTTTGTTTTCCATTCCTACAGCTAAGTTGAAAAACTGCCCCGTTAAATGTTGGCAGCGGGTTAGGAATGAGAGGGAAGTGAAAACAGACTTAAAGTTGCATTCCAAAGGGAAAGATTCCTCTGTGTGTGTGTGTGTGTGTGTGTGTCTGTGTATGTGTATGTGTATCTGGTGTGTGTGTGTTGCATCTTATCCCCAGTGAGGAATACAATTCTTATAACAAGCCGGTTTTCCCAGTTGCAATGTATGGCTGTGAAAGTTGCACTATAAGGAAGGCTGAGCACCAAAGGGTGGAGGCCTTTGAACTCTGGTGCTGGAGAAAACTCCTGCAAAAGAGGTAGTATTCAGCAGATTCTGACCAGTTCCAGAGAACCAGTAGCGGAAATTTTGAGAAGTTCAGAGAACCAATAAATCCCACCTCTGACTGGCCTCGCCTCCATCTATTCTCTGCCTCCTGAGTCTTAGCTGATCAGTTGGGTCTTCTTTGGTTGCCCTGCACAGGAGAACAGAGCTGGAAAGCAGGTAAGTGGGGTGGGGAGGGAATGAGGATTTTACAGTACCCTTCCCCTGTCATGCCCACCAAGCCATGCCCACGAAACCATGCCACACCCATAGAACCGGTAGTCAAAATATTTGAATCCCACCACTGTCTTGCAAATCCCTTGGACTGCAAGTCGATCCAACTGGTCAGTCCTTGAGGAGATCAACCCTGACTGCTCTTTAGAAGGCCAGATCCTGAAGATGAAACTCAAAGACTTTGCCACCTCATGAGAAGGAAGGACTCACTGGAGAAGAGCCTAATGCTGGGAAAGATTGAGGGCAAAAGAAGAAGGAGAAGGGGATGGCAGAGAATGAGGTGGCTGGATGGAGTCACTGAAGCGTAGGCATGAGCTTAAATGGACTCCGGAGGATGTAGAGGACAGGAAGGCCTGGAGGAACATTGTCCATGGGGTCACGATGGGTCAGACATGACTTTGTGACTAACAGCGACAACAAGCAGTCCAGCAATTCTACCAAAATGTACCCAATTCCTTGGACAGCAAAGGTGACTAAGAAGCAAATATTGGAGTGTATACCACCAAACATATCACCGAAAGGCAAAAAACAAAAAAAATCACAAAATTATATCTCGCTTATTTTGGCTATACAGGCAGGGGTGGGATTCTACCGGTTCAAACCGGTTCTATAGAACCGCTTGTTATGATTCTGCACTGGCCTCTCCCCTTCCTGCCCAGTCAGTCCTTATTGCACATGCGCAACATCACGCACATGCCCGACATAGCTGACTGCGTTTTTCCCTGCCAGTCACTCCTTAAGGTATTTCTTTTTTTCCCCCCCACTTCTGACGATTAGCTGTTCCAATGATCAGCTGTGCGGGGATCCCCCTTGCTGTCTTACTGCTTTGCCCAGCACCCCTCCCCCAAACTCCATTTTTTTTGCCTTCCTGGGCCCCAGGGAAGCCTTCTGGGAGCAAAAACGCCCCCCCCCCCCAAGGAGGCTTGCCTGTGACCCAAGAGGCAAAAAAAAAACCAAACAGTGGGGGAGGTTTGCTGCAAAAAAAAAAGAGCCATGCCCACCCCGTCACATGGCCACACCCACCTAGCCACACCCACAGAACCAGTTGCTAAAAAATTTGAATCCCACCCCTGTCTAGAGGTAGTCCTCTACTTATGATTGCAATTGAGCCCAAAGTTTCTCTTCTTAAGTGAGACACCCATTAAGTGAGTTTTGTCCTGTTTGACAACTTTTCTTGCCACATTTGTTAATCACTGCACTTGTTCAGTTGGTAACATGGTTCTTAAGTGAATCTGGCTTCCCCATTGACTTTGCTTGTCAGAAGGTCACAAAAGGGAATCGCGTGACCTTGGGACATAAATGTCATAAATGTGAGCCATTCCCCAAGAGTCTCAATTTTTATCATGTGATCATGGGGATGCTCTAAAGGTCATAACTATGAAAAATGAGCTGAAGTCACATTTTTCAGTGCCATTGTAACTTTGAATGGTCAAATGTAATTCGAGGACTACTTATATTCTTTGGGGGAATTCAGTGGAGAAAGCAGTTATGTTGGGATGAGTTAGCGGTAAAAGGAGACCAGGTTGTCAAAGAAAATGATGACTGGATACCATTAAAGCTGATACTAGCTGGAGCATAGAACAACTCAAAAGAAGTAGTGCAAGTCTCAGAAGATGTAGAGAGGCCTGGCCTATAGAGTCAACAAGAACTGGAAATGGATAACTACTTCTTCTTCTCCTTCTTCTCCTTCTTCTTCTTCTTCTTCTTCTTCTTCTTCTTCTTCTTCTTCTTCTTCTTCTTCTTCTTCTTCTTCTTCTTCTTCTTCTTCTATCAATTCTCCTCCTCTTCTTCTTCTTGTTCTTCTTCAATCAATTCTCCTCCTCTTCTTCCTCTTCCTCTTCCCAGAAAGTGAGAAGGTGCTTCAATCAGCTCTCTAAACTGGATCCACTTACATTCCAAATAAGTCTGGTGATTCCAATTGAATCGTTCCATCGGATGCCTCCATGCAAAAATCACATTAAGTCAGCCCCGCTTCCAAAATATGAACCAAAATATCGACTTGACTTGATTTTCCAAATCGATCAGAAGAAGTGTGACTCTGAACTGAGCAGAACAATTGAATCAGTCGGCAGAAAATCTATACAGTCCCACGTAAAAGGTGTATTTTCTGTTTCTTAAGATATTATGAAGGAAAGGATAGAGGCATGAACAAAAATTGGCAAATTTCATTGCTTAAGAAGAATTATTTTAGACCCTCAAGCACATGGTTTTATTGAACCAGAGGGTCCCAACCTTGGAAACTTGAAGACACGTTGACTTCAACTCCCAGAATTCCCCATCCAGGATGAAAAAAAAAAGAAAAAAGTTTCAGAAAAAAGAGACTTATGACTGTTTTCACACTTATGACAAGAGGTTGTATTCAGTAGGTTCTGACCAGTTCTGGAGAACAAGTAATGGAAATTTTGAGTAGTTCCGAGAACCAGAAAATCCCACCTTTGACTGGCCCCACCCCCATCTATTCTCCACCTCCCGAGTCCCAGCTGATCAGCTGGGTCTTCTTTGGTTGCCCTGCACAGGAGAAAAGAGCTGTAAAGCAGGTTAGTGGGGTGGGGAGTGAATGGGGATTTTGCAGTAACCTTCCCCTGCCACGCCCATCAAGCCACACCCACAGAACCAGTAGTAAAAAAAAATTGAATCTCACCACTGACTTACAACCATTCAGATGCTTGGCAACTGACTCATATTTATGATGGCTGATTGTCCCAGGGTCATGCGATCACCTTTTGTGACCATCTGATGAAGAAAGTCCATGGGGAAGCGCAGATTCACTTAACAACCATGTTACTAACTTAGCAACTGCAGTGATTGACTGAACAACCATGGCAAGAAAGTTCATAAAATGGGTCAAAACTCACTTAGCAAAATGTCTGACTTAGCACAGAAATTTTGGGCACAACTGTAAGTCAAATATTACCTGCACTGTCAAAATTTCATATGCTGGAGCTTCCAAATTCTTTTGAACTTCATTTGAGCTGAAATTCCCCACTGCTTGGGATTTTTAAAAAACATTCTTATTCTTCTACAAACTTAACTATTGCTCACGCCTTTGTGCTTCTCAGCAGCCCCATTTTGGCCTCAGTTCTGCACTCCTCACTATCAGAGGAAGTGATAAATGTCTGGAAGACATTAATCTTTTCTGGCCAGTGTTCTGTTCAGATTGTACAAATGAAATCCATAGTATTCACAAACAGTGAAATGCTTAACGTTCCCTCTTGTATCTGTTAGTTTCAGCTTGTTATCCTGGGAACCACAGAAAAAAAGTTTACTCTATTATTTACATGTCAGCCCTTTGAATCCCAGAAGTGGGTGTCATTTTCTTATGCTTGATTAAGATCACCTGGAACCGAGTTTTTCTTTTCAAAGGTATTGACTATACCACTTCCTTTGATGTCAATGGAAAATCTGGCGATCATCCATTCTAATTTTTTTCACCTGAAATGACTTCTGTCACCTTAAAATAAAATAAGTGACATTTCAGCTTGTTACAAAAAACAGTCTCTTGGCTCCATCATTGAAGGGGGGAAATGGAAGGGAAGGGAAGGGAAGAGAAGGGAAGGAGGGAGAGACAGAGAAGAGGAGAGGAGAGGAAAAAAAGAAAGAAAGAAAAGAAAGAAAAGAAAGAAAGAAAGAAAGAAAGAAAGAAAGAAAGAAAGAAAGAAAGAAAGAAAAGGAGGAGGAGGAAGGAAGGAAAGAAAAAGAAAGGGAGGGAGGGAGGGACAAAGAAAGAAAGAAAAAAGAAAGAAAGGGAGGAGGAGAAGGGAGGAAGGAAAGAAAGAAAGAAAAAGAAATGGAAGTAGGAGAAGGAAAGGAAGAAAGAAAGAAAGAAAGAGAAAGAAAGAAAGAAAGAAAGAAAGAAAGAAAGAAAGAAAGAAAGAAAGAAAGAAAGAAAGAAAAAGAAAGGGAATTCAAGTTACTTTTCAACTGCAAACAAAATATTTCTTGGAAATGTACTTATGTAACTTAGATCTCTTATTTCTGCTATATAAGAGTTTCAGTTCACAAACTCCTGAGATATTCTGCCAAGAGGCAGAACAACAATTTTAGGGTAGGCATGAAAGGGGTATTTCCAAAATTGGCTGGTGGAAATTGTTCTGCAACAGTGGAGTGGAATCCAAATCTCATATTTTAAACAATTCCAAGTTTGCAATCAAGGTGTTCACCCTCTTGGTGGCAGTTTGGAATGCAACATATTAATGCAATGCAATGCAAAAAAAAAAAAAAAACCACCAACCCCACGATAAATAAAGTGTTTTGTTTTTTTTAAACTCACTCCCTATCCTTGAAATCTAAATAGAAAGCACAGTCTTCATGGCTTCAAGGGCAATGATGGTGAGAAATATTTTTCCAAGAGAAAATAGAGAAAAATAAAAATCAGTCCAGTTCTACTAATGGTTAAATATACAGTAGAAGCTCATCGAAACTGTCAAATAGTATTTTATAAAGGTCACACTTCATGATGAAGGATGAAAATTAATTATAACCAGCTTCACTGCCAATTCTTATACATATATAAAAGTGAAATACCACTCACGCATCATCACAAAATCTCCACAACCATAACCGTAAAGCCTACAAACTTGAAATTTGGCATGTATGTTCCTCTTGGCTTCTAGGTGCTCACTAAGAAAGGATTTTTCAAAATGACCATCAGAGCATTAATATTTCCTATATTATTATTAACATGCTCTGATGCTAAGGAGTTCTATACCCCCTCCCCACCTGAAAAGAAATCTGTTCCAAATACAAAGCACAAGCAGAGGAGAGGAGTTTCAGTTTCACAGCACCAAGCAGCTTTAGTACAGAACAGTTGAGTTTAGCCACGCCCAGGCTCCTTGCTATCTCCTCCTTGCTCACACACCAAATACTGTTTCAGTTTCCAAACAGCCCTCAACTCTCACCCACTGATAGGACATTTCCCAGATGAATACTGATGGTTGCTGGTAGGCAGAGGCACAATTTCCACCCCCCCTTATTTTCCTCCCCCAAAACTAAGCCCAACCACATGGTTTCATAGCGAAGCACGGGTATGGAGCTAGTATATTTATATTTTACACTCTGGTTTTCTAGTGGATTTTTTGGAGCTGTTCCAGCATCATGGCAAGGGGGTCCTTTGATTGTGCATTCACAGTCATGCTGACTTTGCAACTGCTTGATTGTGTCTCTCTTACAGCCTGTTGCACAAGCCTCTCATTCCAGGAAAATGTCGTTGAACAGACAAAAATCAATCATTCTGAGCTCCATGGGTGGACTTTCACATTGGATTTGAGTGCACACAATATTCCATAAGAAGAATCAAAGAACACCCTTTATTCGTAACCAGTGTCAATTTCTAGGGCATTTGAGGAATTAGATTTTTGCATATTATGAATTGTGTATCAGCAGTGCACATTATAAAATAAAAGTTGATCTTCTCACATCCCAGATGGAATTCAGTTCAGATGGGACTCTGTTAAGTCTGGTGTAACTGAGTTTCTCAGTGATCCTGGAACTCAATTCATGTGGATCAGGACATCTCCAAACAAGATAACTTGAAGACTTGTGGATTTCAATTCCCAGAATTCCTCCTCCAGTCATGTTAGCTCAGGAATTCTGGGAGTTGAAGTCCACAAGTCTTAAACTAGCCAAGTNTTTCAATTCCCAGAATTCCTCCTCCAGTCATGTTAGCTCAGGAATTCTGGGAGTTGAAGTCCACAAGTCTTAAACTAGCCAAGTTTGAAGACCCTTGATGTGGATGAATAGATGAGCACAGAATACAGAATAACACACTTGAAAGGGATCTTTGGAGGTCTTCTAACCCAATCCCCTGCTTAACAGCAATAGCAACAGCACTTAGACTTATATACTGCTTCATCATGCTATTTGCAGGATGTGGCTATGTGTCATTTGCAGTGTTTATTCTGCTGAACATGCCGTTCCTTTGGGAGACCGTTTTAATTCACTATTTGTGTTTACAGATCTTCTTCTTTGATGTGTGGATTAAGTCAGGGTAACCCAGGCTCAAGAAACTTTGAGTAAAATATTTCCCCTGTTGTGCCATTTTTGCTTGATTAACTTGGTTTTAACTTAACTGCCAATTAACTAATGGAGACAGGATTCTCATTCCATTTTGGATTTGGTTAATGTTTAAGGTGTAGAAATTTAGCACCCAACCCCCTACGAGAAAAATGAAATATTTTGGGAAATACTTAAAAAAGGCAGAATATTATATTTCCCTAAAGGAGAAACATGCTGTTGGAAAGCAGCCCTCACCTTTCTTAATAGTCCCAACAGGACTGGGCTAACCTATCTACAAGACAAAAGACCTTCACCTCCAGGGTGATGGGATTAAGATATGACCCCTCATGACACAATAAAATTATAACAGAGCTCACCACATGGCACAATAAGCCCCTTCATTGCATCATCCAGCAAGCTTCAACCAAGCCTGGGACTCAAGACAGCCTACAAAGTCAGCAGTGACTCCTACAACAACCAATAGAATACATTTCATGCACAGAAACAGGAGGCTTAAGTTCAAAGCCCAGAGAGGATATAAATAACCCTCAGTCTCCACCCCATGTGGTCAACTGCCCAGGGCCTCAAACTCACATGGTGCTGCTCAATAAAACCATCTTTCCAATCAGCCTCCATTTTTCCAGTGCCTTTCTCCCCACTTGGAACTGAACCAGATGGATATTTCTTCCAACAAGGGGAAGACAGAAGCAATACAAGGAATACAATCAGGGGTGGGATTCTACCAGTTTGCACTTATTCAATAGAACCGGTTGTTAACATTCTAAGCAGTTCAGAGAACCGGCTGTTAGAAGAAATTACTGGTCTAATCCTGTCAGGAAGGCAGGAAGGAAACATTCTGGTGTTGCTTACAGAAGCTGCCTCTCTGTTAACCGTTGTTTCATTCTTGGCAGGATTGAACTTCCCGTCTCAGGAACTTCTCTGGAGTTTTTTCCCCCTCCTTTGCTGGTACTTTGCTTGTGTGGAGTGACCATTCAAAGTTGCAATGGCACTGCAAAAAGTGACTTATGACTGTTTTTCACACTTACGACTATTACAGCATCCCCACAGTCATGAGAGGGCAGGCGAGGAGATGCGTGCCTCGATGTGAGTGATATTGAGTTGGCCATACCTAGCCAATAACATGACCACCAAGCCACGCCCACCCAGTCACATGACCACCAAGCCATGCCCACCAACTAAGCCATGTTCACCAACTAAGCCATGCCCACAGAACCGGTTATTAAAAATTTTGAATCTCACCCCTGAATACAATATATTCTGATATAAAACTTCCCACCTATGAGAAGGGAATAGGAAGATCACTAGACCTGCTTTGAGCTTCTTGCAATCTACATATATAAATTGTGTAGATACTTCACTTTAGTATGCATGAATGGGGCTTTAAATCTCCAATTAATTTATGGATCCATTCTGCTTTCCACTGAAATATGGAAATTTGGATTGGACTTAGATGATTTTCTTTCACTTTTTCAGACGACTTGATTCATCGGATCTTACTCCATCTAGCAGCCAGATTCTACTACAAAAACCATAGGGGAATTTGAATTGGCAACTTAATCTTGGAGGAGAAGAAGGTTGAGGATTCCAGTGTTCCAAGTCACAATACACTTTTTGGAACATTTACGAAATAGCCTCCAAGTTTTGGCTTGGAGATACAAACCTGGATGACTTGTCTGCACAATGAATAAAACATTCTAAGTGAAGAAAACTCATGCCCCACTGTTTTCTGTGTCAGAGGGTTGGTAGGAACATGGAACTTGACAAGTTAGCAAAGCAGAACAGATATTTTAATTAGAAAACCAGGAAGAACAACAACGAGGCTGCGGCCAAATTAAAGGCTGCTTAAATTACTTTTTACAAGTAACTCTGTAGACCTATGACTACAATTCAACCCAACATTTCTGTTGCTGAATGAGACAGTTGTTAAGTGAGTTTTGCCTCATTTTATGGCCTTTCTTGCCACAGTGGTCAAGTGAATCACTGCAGTTATTAAGTTAGTAGCACAGTGTTCTGACCCGGTTCCCCAAACATGACAAACTCTCTGACATGAACTGAAAAGATTTCTTTATTAGGAATTCCGGCAGCCCCAGCAAAAAGTATCTCTTGCAGGCTAATGTCCAGCCGGTCAGAAGATGAATAGTTCTCTGTCATACCTATTCATCTCCGCCCGCTGCTTTTTATCTCCAGAGCTATGGTGGGGCTTCTCTAGCAGCAGTCCTTCCCAAGGATCAGCTCACGGATTTCCACTCCTCTCCTCTCCTCTCCTCTCCTCTGCCTTCTGCACATCTGCGCGTCAGGCACTGAAGCCAGCTGTTCCTACTCTTCCTCATCAGCCACCTCCAGACCTGAGGGATGTTGATTCTCAATCTGAGGGCTGATAGATGGCCTAGGCTCTGCCTCTGTCTCTCTCTCTGCCAGCTCCATTCCCTCTTCCCCATCGGAGTTCCCAGGCTGCCTTGATGCTGACCTTGACTCTCACCCTCCTCCTCCTCCTCTTCCTCTGATTTGGCTGTTAGAGGGACCAGAAGCTGACAGGCCACAACACATGGATTAAGTGAATCTGGCTTCTCCACTGACTTTGCTGGTGCAAAAGGGAATCACTTGAGCCTGAGACACTGCAACCGTCATAAATATGAGTCAGTTGTCAAGTGGCTGAATTCTGATCATGTGACCATGGGGATGCTGCAGTGATTGTAAGTGTGAAAAATAATCACATCACTTTTCTCGGTGCTGTTGTAACGTCAAACGGCCACTAAACAATCATACAGTCAAAATTTGGACACTTGGCAACATGGATTATGGCACTTGCTGTGTCCTGGGATCAGGTGATCTCCTTTTGTGAGACCTTCTGATAAGCAAAGTCAATGGGGAAGCCAGATTGCTAATTTAACAACTGCAGTGATTCGCTGAACAACCATAGTTGGGAAGAACATAAAATGGGGCAAAAAAATACTTTTTTCTTGCACATGTTTGACAAACAAACAAACAAATAAATAAAACACAGCCTTGGTGTTGTGGGGTCCTTCCTTTGTGCTCTCTGAGCTTGTTTTTTTGTTGATATTTCTTTACCAAACTAAGTAACATCATCAGTGCTAGTACAGAGTGGGGCAAACCACTAATATATAAAATGAGAGCAAACCGCGCATTAAGTGAACATTGAGGATTGTGAACTCTGATTTCCCTCTTATTTTTAAGGTCAACAGAGGTATATCCACCTCTTCCAAGAAAGTCTGGTGAATGATACCACTATTTCTATCTCAATATTGTTAAGTCTACCTTCTTCAACCTGGTCATCTTCAAATGTGTTGGACTGCAGCTGCCACAATTCCTAGCAAGTATAGAATTGGGTGCAATAATTTTAAGGAGAAGATTTAAACTTCAGCTTGAGTGTTTGGGAATCAGTCTTCCAACTCATCCATTTCTTCCAGCATGTGGTGTAGATGATCTATGGTACTTTATCTTCATACCTGAACTACCTAAATGCTGAGCCAGGGATCTTTGAAAGATCTCTGTGGATTACCCAAAGCATCGAAATCAACATATTAGATTAACAGAAGCATCTTATAACAGCAGCTACCTTTCAAGGCCCAAAGTGTGTGCATGTGTGCAAAGTGTGCCCATGAAGCCATGCCCACCGAACCGGTGGCAACAATATTTGAATCCCACCATTGGGGAGGGTGTTCATTTTTGCTTCCTCTCCAGCAGTTCCCTTAGCTGCTCTATATTGGACATGGAAAATTTCTTCGGAAAAGTTCCATCTTAATGTTTTGCACCCCAGGAGGAAATATTAGGTGGGGTTTCTCCGGTGAAACTTTTTCAGAAATGGAAAAAAGAAGCTATCACTGAATAGAACAGAACCGAACAGAACAGAATAGAATAGAATATGGGAATAGAACAGAACCGAACAGAATAGAATATGGGAATAGAATTAACAGAATAGAATAGAATAGAATAGAATAGAATAGAATAGAATAGAACAGAACAGAACAGAATAGGAGCTAGAAGGAACCTTGGAGGTCTTCTAGTCCAGCCCCCTGCTCAAACAGGAGAACCTATACCATTTTAGGCAATTTGTATGCACAAATGAACTGCTCACTGTGGAGAATTTCACCCTTTCTTCTCATTTTTCCCTCTTTTCTTTCAAATTGAATGGGAAATTTTAAAAGGGGGGGGGTAGATGAAATTTTTCAGCACGTCACTAATTTTCCTTATCTATGGAAATATTTCAGTGTTTCCAAAAGCTGGCTTGAGGCCAATACTGAAATCAGGAAACATGAATTTAATTGGTGCAATGTTTTAAGTAACCTCAACCCATCTCAAAGGGGGGGAAAATGTTTGCAACAACAGTTTTTTTTTTTCTGAGTTAGCATGATCATAATTTTATTTGGATGAAAAATGTCTCCTCTGTGCTTAAAAAGAGATAAACAGACTGCTTTTTTTCAGATTATTCATAGTACAGACTCTTTTGATCCCTGCAGACTTGACTTCCCCAAATATTCATTGAGGTTGTTGTGTGTATTGCTGGGAAAATATAAATCTTGCAGGACAACTGGCATCGCAAAAATGTATCTACAGTACAGTTAAGTTGTTCTACGAAATGGTCCATCTAAAACAAGAGTTTCTAAGTTCACATCGATTTAATAAAATGCAAACATTGTATAGCAAACTTTTTTTAAAACTGTACTCCTGTGAAGTTGTCCTGTTTGGGACTTTACAAATGTAAATGTTCACTCAAAGCACATTTTCACATGAAAGAAAACAAATCTGAAACTGATTGTCTTTTATCAATAGACTATAGAGTGTGAATTCTAATCCCACATAGGCATGAAAGATGGCTGGGTGACCTTAAGACAATCACCTGTGAGTTCTAGTCTAGACTGAGTTCTAGTCCTGCCTTAGGCATGCAAGCCAAGTGGATGACTTTCAGCCAATTGTCAGGAGACTGTGAGTTCTAGTCCTGCCTTAGGCATGAAAGCTGGCTGGATGACTTTGGGCCAGTCCCTTTCTCTCAGACTAAACCACCTCACAGGACTTTTGTGGAGAAAATAGGAGGAGGAAGGAATATTAGATATGTTTGCCACTTTATGAAGTATTAAAGGCAGGATAAAGATCAAATAAACAAGCCGAAAATGCTATAATTCACAACAGGTTTCTATTTGGTATAAATTAATTTTGGGTAATGCTAGCAGGCAGAGAAAATGGATGAGCAGTTTGTCTGAGTTTTTCTGAAGGAAACTTGGTGGGCATGAAGGGAATTTTAATAATATATCTCAGAATGCACGGTAGTATTCTCCCCTACAAGAAGCTCCATGCCACCCCAACATCTTTGTCCTTTCTTTCGACAAGGCACTGCTGTACAGATGTTTTCCTTTTTCTTTTTTTTAAAGAAAATCTGGGTTCTGCTGACATTTTTGGGAAATCAGCCTTAAGTGGGAGGCAAACAGTGCCTGTCTGTTGCAACCAAAATTTGTTTTTTTTTTTTCAAATTTCAAAAAAAAAAAAAGTCAAATGGAACAGGAAGCCTGGCAAACCTCCAAAGGGACATTAAAAGACTCAAGATGGCTCTCTGGCACTGTATTGAGGACTACCGATGAAAACAAACACCTTTGATTTGAAGGCATTTTAATAACTTAGAAGGCCTCAAGTTGATTTACCAATTTTTTCCAACTTTATTCAGTAACTTGCATACAATTCAATGCATCAAAATTCATTGTTTCATTCCCTAAGCTGTGCCCAGTTTATAATATTTTATGTTTTGGCTTGACTTGCAAGGCAACTGTCATATCTAGCATACAATTACTAATAACTGCCTATTACAGAGATGTCACTACAACATAGCAAAGCCAGTTCTTCCTTCAGAGACATACAATATTCTGATTTCACCACTTCAAGGTAAAATAGAGCAAAATGGTCTGCTCTATTTGCTGTAGGCTGCCTTGTCTTCGAGCAACTTCACTGTAGTAGTCTTAGACATGGGCGTCACAGCCAGTCCTTTTGTGGGCCTACTTGAGACAGGTTGCTCTCTTTGGCCTGAAAACAAAGAAGATGCATCATCATCATCATCATCACAAAGAAAAATTCATGCCAGTGAGCCAATAGGGTACAATTGTTATGGTTGGTGGCACAAGGAAACAGATGTCTAGATTTGATTTGCAATTTTTGTCAACCTCCAAGGCCTTTCCAAGTGCTTATGAGTGTCATTGTTATCTTGATTTGTAAGACACCAACTTTATAATGGCTTTGGGCATTATAACTAAAAATCTATATAGATTTTTTATCTATCTATCTATCTATCTATCTATCTATCTATCTATCTATCTATCTATCTATCTATCTATCTATCTACCTATCTACCTATCTACCTATCCATCTATCTATCTCTGTCATCTATCTATGGCCTTTATAAATGGATAAAGCACCTCAAATTGTACTCAGAAGCCAACTGGTATCCAGTAGAGCTTGCAATGCTGCACCTCATCACTCTCTGTCTTGCTGCATTCTGGACTGGCTGTAGATTCTAAATCAGGGGTGTCTAAATCATGGTTTCCTGGGGAATTCTGGGAGCTGAAGCCTATAGGTGTTAAAGTTGCCATGGTTGGACATGCCTGCTCTAGATAGTCTTCAAAGGCAGCCCAAAGTAGACACTATGTTGATATTATTTCAACATTGCACTATATTCTTTATTTATCAAATTTATATGCCACTCATCTCACAGTACACAGTGACATTGAGTACCTTACAAATTATTCTTGCATCATCTTAATCATTTTCCTTGGAGCACCTGGTGCTTAGAGTCAATTTGCAAATGAAGAAGCGTATAAGCAAGTCTATGTAATTAACTGAAGGCAATACGATGTACTTACAACTTGTCAAACTTTTTACAGTTTTGGTGTAATCCCAGAAGGAGCATTCAGATTTTTTCAGTCCTTTATGGTTTGGTAAAGAAGCAGTAAACTCTTTATAATTGTCTCCACCTGTGTCTGCACGAAATAAAGGCCAAGGCGAGAGTCCTTCTGGCCTCTTTCTTGAAAATTCATAAAGGCTATTTGGATTTCTGCAGAAAAGAACAAATATAAGTCTCCAATCTTATATTTGTCAAACACAGACAACTCATGAAAACTGCCTGCAATTGCAAGGGTTAAAAAAAAAGGTACATGCTTTTTCTTGTGTACAAGGATTCCTTCATTTATGACCTTAAGGGAGCATGCCCATTAGGGTCATAAGTCTTGATGGTCATAAAGCAGCTCACCCATGTGACTGACCTGATATTATGACCTTTCTTTTTCTGTGATTGTGAAGTAAATGCCATGGTCGTTAAATGAACCAATGGTTTATTTTGAATCTCCATTGACACCTGAAGTGGTAAAAGAGGAAGAGAGGAAGAAAGAAGGAAGGAAAAAGGAAGGAGGAAGAAGGAGAAGGGGGGAGGAGGAGGAGGAGGAATGAATTTCCAAGGTCATCTCACTGGCTTTTGTAGAATATGAGATCACATAAATATTAATATGATAAATAAATGCCTATGTTCTTCTCACTGATAAAGGGACTATCATTTTTCCACCCTTGCAGTAATTCCTGCAGTTGGGTCATGATTGCTGTCCTTTTCCCAGTTGGAGAACATAGAAATATACAGCTAATTCTCATGATGACGTTGGCCATGACTTTGATGTCAAGACTCCCAAATTACAGGAGTATACACAGAGATTCAGAGTGGCTTCCTGATTGTATCAGCATGATCTAAATCATGCACAGCCAAATTATATGACATTAGCTGAATCACAGGAAAAGCTGCTCTCATTCATATATTGCTCGTAATGTTTTAGTTCCAGTTAACATGGGTATAGTACTAATTGTACTCATCCTTCAACTTTCAGTGATCAAAACACTCAGCACCTACCCAGATTTTATAAAGTTGGACATAAATTTAGCAACTTCTCAGATTTTATAAAGTTGGACATAAAAACTTTTAGCACTTACCCAGATTTTATAAAGTTGGACATCAAAACACTCAGCACCTACCCAGATTTTATAAAGTTGGACGTAAACACACTTAGCACCTACCCAGATTTTATAAAGTTGGACATAAACTTGGCAACTCCTCAGATTTTATAAAGTTGCTCATAAAAACTTTTAGCACCTACCCAGATTTTATAAAGTTGGACATCAAAATGCTCAGCACCTACCCAGATTTTCTGAAGTTGGACGTAAAAACTTTTAGCACCTACCCAGATTTTATAAAGTTGGACAAATACTGCATAATGACTAAGGAAAGAGTCTTCTCTTCCTGCGTATATCTGTTTTTATACTGAGGATAAAAGGGTAGGCCAAACGCAAGCTGAACATCAGGAATATATTCCAGGCTTGAGCTGAAAACAGAAAGCAAAAGAGTGAGTAAAAACACTGTAATTTTACTTAATTTACTAGATCTTGTTTATTTAATTATCATATTATTTGTTTATTTTATTATCATTTTTGTTTATTTAATTATCATATTTATGATATGAGCTGTGGTGGCGCAGTAGTTAGAGTGCAGTATTGCTGGCTACTTCTGCTGACTACCAGCTGACTGCAGTTCAGCAGTTCAAGTCTCACCAGGCTCAAGGTTGACTAGTCTTCCATCCTTCCAAGATTGGTAAAATGAGGTCCCAGATTCTTGGGGACAATAGGCTGACTCTGTCAACCACTTAGAGAGGGCTGTTAAAAGCACTGTGAAGCACTATATAAGTCTAAGTGCTATTGCTATTGCTAGATAGCAGCCCATCTGATGAGAAGCGACTCCAGAAGGCACACAAGAAATAAAAATAGAAATAGAAATACTATAAATATAAATAATAAAAGTCTCAAAGCTTTCAGGATACATTTTTTGAAAATGCAGACCTTTCCCTCTTGACCTTTTCAGGTTCCTATTCATTCTAAGTCACCACAATCTGGATTGTCATCAGGGATGTGGGTTTTTTTTGTTTTTTTTTAAATGCATTTGGCAAAGGAATTAAAAATAGAAGAATGGAAATAAGGTTAAAATACTGTTTCTCATCTCTGAATGTTCACGCAAGGATTAGGCTGGGACCAAATTCAACCATTCTGTTTTTACCATAAAAACTTGGAGATGAAAGAAAGGTTTTACACTTTATTCCTATGTTTCCCCTGAATAAATAAATCAAAGTTGTGGCTGAGAAACTAACTGGTTATATCAGGAACTGTAGCATGCTAAAAAAAAAAAAAAAAGCATGAATCTAACTACAGGCAATCCTTAACTTATGACCAATCACTTAGTGGCTGTTTGACATTTGAAGTTATGATGGACCAACTTTGTGACTATTTACTACTGAGATTCAAAATTCCAATTGAATTTCAGGTGTTCAGCAACATGGATACATTTACAACCATTGGCAGTGCCCTACGGCTCAGTGGCTAAGATGCTGAGCTTGTCAGTCAGAAGGTCAGCAGTTCGACGGTTCGAATCCCTCGCGCCACGTAATGGAGTGAGCTCCCATTACTTGTCCCAGCTTCTGCCAACCTAGCAGTTGGAAAGCATGTAAAAATACAAGTAGAAAAATAGGGATCACTTTGGTGGGAAGGTAACAGCGTTCATGCGCCTTTCGCCGCATGACCATGGAGATGTCTTCGGACAACGCTGTATCTTTTGCTTTGTAATGGAAATGAGCACCTTTCCCGAGATCCGGAAACAACTAGCACATATGTGCAAGGGGAACCTTTACCTTTATGGTCTTATGACTGCATTTTATGATGGTTTTGTTGAAAACCAGAATTTATTTCTAGGTTTTTTTGCATTGGTTTGCTTAATGACTTCAGACTGACTTCATGACCACCACCACCACACACAAAAAGATTGTAAAATCAGATTGGTCATGTGACACTTTACAACTTATGACTTATGGCTATGATGAGCAGGCTCCATAATAAGACGTAAATTGAAGTTTATTGGCATGACTATCATCCATTATGGTTACTATAAGCAGAGATATATTGCATCTGTATGGGAGTCTGTAAGATTCCTTTGAGCACTTATCCTTGTAAAATATAGGCCTTACATATCTTTCATCATTAGGGTAATTTATGGCAAAAATTGAGTATGACTTCGATCTATTTACTTCTGATTTTACTTTGGTAAAACCATGCTAGGAATACTGTATCCAGTTTTGGTCACCAAGATACTGTACAAAAATGATGTTGGGATTCTAGAAAGAGAGCAGAGGAAGAGCAAGAAAGATGATTAAGGTGCTGGAGGATAAAATATGGTAAATGATTGACGGAACGTCTAGGTATGTCTACTCGAATGAAGAGATGGATCAGGGGGTGACATGACAGCAGTGTTCCAGTACTTGTGGGAGCTTCATCACCTGAGACTTTCAAGAAGAGATTGGGCTGCCATCTGTCAGAAATTGTGTAGGGTTTCCTGCTTGGATGGGGGGTTGGACTAGATGACCTATAAGGTCCCTTCCAACTCTGTTAATCTAATCTAATCTAATCTAATCTAATCACAAAGGAGAGGTGATTAATCTATTCTCCAAAGCACCTGAAGGCAAGACAAGAAGTAACAGATAGAAACTGATCAAATAGAGATCCAATCTAGAACTAAGGAGAAATTTCCTGACAGTTAAAACAAGTAATGAGTGGAATTACTTGCCTCCAGAAGTTATGGAGGCTCCAGCACTGGATTTTTTTTAAGAAGAGATTGGACAGCCATTTGTCTGAAATGGTATTGGATTTCCTGTTTGAGCAGGGGGTTAGACTAGAAGACCTCCAAGGTGCTTCCAACTCTGTTATTCTATGTATCCTAACTCCAACTTTATTGAGTTACATAAATATATCCCATAAAGGAACTGTACCCTTGTGCTATATGTAACACATATACAGCATAATGAACAACACAATGACACATTTATAGCATACCATGATGCATTTGTTAATCTTCAAAATAAACTATGAGACTCTAAATCAAACTAACATAAATATTTATTTGGGGATGAACAAACAGATATTGAAGGTTAACATATACTGCTAAATTACAATTCTTCATTAGAATTGTATATAGTTTAGATGTAACACTGTGCAATAAACCAAGATTTACAGTTCACCATAGTTAACTTTTCACACTGGCTGGTGTTTATTATATTTATGTTTGTGAATAGTTGGAACTCTTAACAAAATTCATTGTATACTTTTAATTCTCTTACAGACCACGGATCTTAAAACTTTATTTCACCCTGAGAGTTGGCATTCAGACATCAAAAAAACTGAATTTTTTAATGAATGCCTCATGGTGTATATAACCCATAAACTTTCCTCTTTTTTTCCACAGCACATTTCCAAATTTCATTGTTTAACATCGAATGATTTCATTGGAAGACGTTCAATTTCTGCCGAGAAAAACACATTGGGAAAGCAATAGAATAGGATGTAAATTATCTCACTGCTCAAAAGCAGCAAGCCCTAAATTTTCATTTACAATCATATTTTGTGCGTGTGTCTTCACAAGTGTGTGTGAGTCAGGGTGCAGTCTTTTCTGCAGAAACAAAAACAAGAAGCTGCTATAATTCATTTCTAATTCAAAAATGACTAGAAATGCAGTTAAAAATAGAACCGTTGATCTGGAATAAACCTCATCTTTTTGTGCCCAATTCCCTGAAAATGTCTACTTCTGCCTGTCTATAACCGTCTGGTTTGGTTCTGCAACCCAACAAAACAGACACAGACTTCAGAGAGTAATTAGGTCTGAAGAAAAAACAATTACTACCAACCTTTTTTACTTCACCAGTAAAAAAGATGGCTGTGCAAATATCTACAGACCCCTCACATCCCGGACATAAACTGCTTCAACTCCTTCCCTCAAAACGACACTATAGAGCCCTGCACACCAGAACAACTGGACACATGGACAGTTTTTTCCCACACGTCATCACTCTGCTAAACAAGTAATTCCCTCAACACTGTCCAACAATATTTACCAAGTCTGCACTACTATCACTATTAATCTTCTCATCACTCTTTATCACCCATCCCCTCCCACTTCACAGCCATATTGCTAACTTAACAATTGAGGCAATTCACTTAACAATTACGGCAAGGAAGGTCGTAAAATGGGGCAAAATTAAACGTAACAACTTTCTCGTTTAGCCACAGAAATTTTGGGCCCAATTGTGGTCGTAAGTCGAGGACTATTAACTGTAAAAACAACTTAGTCCCTTCAGCGGGTAGCAAGCTTCTAACTGATGTAATTTAACATTTAGACTTCCAGAAAAAAAAAAAGGGGGGGGGGAAACAAAGTAAAATAAAAATTTAAACCAACAGTTTGGTCTTCCAAATCAAGATGGCAAACTCCATTACTATTAGGATTAATCTTCTCATCACTCCTTATCAACTATCCCCTCCCACTTGTGACTGTATGACTGTAACTTTGTCGCTTGTATCCTAATGATTTATACTGATTGTTTCCTAGTATGATTTGATTGCTAATTGTACTCTATGACTATTGTTAAGTGTTGTACCTCATGATTCTTGACTCTTGATGAATGTATCTTTTCTTTTATGTACATTGAGAGCATTTGAACCAAGACAAATTCCTGGTGTGTCCAACCACACTTGGCCAATAAAGAATTCTATTCTATTCCATGTTCTGTTCTGTTCTGTTCTATTAACAAATGTGGTGATAAAAGTTATAAAATGGGACAAAACTCAGTTAACAAATTTCTCACTTAATGGTACAAATTTTGGGCTCATGTGGTCGTAAGTTGAGGGCTACCTGTATACATCAAATTTAGGGGGATTCAGATTCGTTTTAACCATGTTCTATTTTAAATGGTTATAAACATTTATGGAACATGCAGATATTCTACAATTTGGACACAGTAAGGGACGGTAGTTACAAGTAATTCTTAACTTAGGACCTGGAATTATGGTTGTAAGTCCTGCCAGTTAAGCAGTTCACCTTGTGATAACGCCCAACCTTTTTTTGCCACAGCTGTTGAGCAAATCACTGCAATCATTAAGTGAATCCAGCTTCCCCCATTGACTTTGCTGTTTGGAAACTGGGTCATAAATCATCTGACCCAGAGAGGCTGCAACTGTCAGAACTGTTGGTTGCCCAGAGTCCACATTTTGCTCTTGTGGCCACAGAGATACCCTGATGGTCATAAGTGTGAGAACCGACCATAAGTCATTTTTTCCAGTTCTGTTGTAACTTTGAATGATTGCCAAAGGCGGTCAGTCATTTTCCAGATTAATTGGCTCTACCACTTTATCCGCTGCTGAATCGTAATGCAACCTTTTTGCAATTCTTTGCTACTTCCTTATGAATTTTTCACACATATATCTGCAAATATTAAAAGTATCTTGGTAAAGCTAATGGGATAATTCTGTCTATCATCTTCAAATCACTGAAGGCAGAATGATCTGCATATCAGAATTCTTAAATTTGAGACTTAAATCATTTAAAAAGAAAGTTTGGACAAGATGTGTGTCAATATTTGTGTTTGTACACAAATTAATGAGAGGCCATATCGAATAGAAATTTGAAAGGCTTGATGTAAACAGAAATTTGACTAAGTCAGACACTGTGTCAGATTCCAAAGAGTTAACTGCCTCCAATGTGATTCCCATTTGCTCACCAAGAAAAGCTCACAAACCCTAGGGTTTTTTTTTTTACATTTGTTGCAAAATCAGCACAGATGTCCCTAAATAAGATTGTATGCATCTTCCTCAACTGAGATTTAAACCAAACTGGAGCTGTTTCAGTTTTTATTTCATTACTTCAGATTTTACTTGGTCCAAAACCTCTTGTGAAAATAAAGGAAGCCTGGGATTTTGTACAGCTTTCCTTATGACTTATTGGCTAGCTCAGCAACAGAGTGGTCAGTGCCTGGAACTCACTACCTGACTCTCTTGTTACATCCTCAAACCCCCAAAACTTTAACCTTAAACTGTCTACCGTGGACCTCACTCAATTCCTAAGAGGTTTGTAAGGGGGCGTGCCTCCCGTCCCTGTCCTACTGTTCCCATTTAATCATACTCATTCATTATGTATATACTTATACCTATTTAGACTTAAATGTTCATATGTTATGTTCATATTTATACTTGTTTTCTCATACATGCTTGACAAACCAAACTAACTAAAATAAATAAATAAATAGTTAGTCTAGGAACCGAACTCAAGAAATCATTGAGACAAAAGTTTAGATTAAGTTAAAGATAAATCTATCTCAGCATCTACTTCTGTCCTACTACCAGCACCATTGAGAGTTTCCTGACTTACAGCATTCTTGTATTACTATGGAAGCAGCTCTGTAGCAGACAAAAAAGCTCTACAGAGAACCATTAAAACTGCCCAGAATATCATCGGGCTCCAGCTACCAGCCCTGGATAACATCTTCGCATCTCGCTGTTTGAGGAAGTTGCACAAAGATTCTCAGAGACTCTTCCCATCCTGCTTACAATCTGTGATGACCAAGGGGATGGCACAAAAACAACAGTCACAAAAGTAGGTAAAGTCCCTTTAATACCTCCAACTTGGCCCCCAATGTCCAGTTATCATCTGCTGGAGAAAAAACTCTCCCAGAACAGTTTTTAAAGGGAAGAAATACTATCCAAACCCAAAGTAAATATAAATTATAAATAAAAACCAACACAAATCACACTGCAGCAATTAACGAGACGGAGCAGGATAAGGAATTGAAGACTTCAAAAGTAAGAAAACACACACAGTTGGGAGAATACCAGAACTCAGAGAAGACTTAACAAACCAAAATAATTCATACTTTGCTTCCAGCAACTTTGCTGTGCGTAGTTTGCCTTTTTAACCAGTTTTACCAGCTGCAGCCAATGAAGGGGATCAGTGCCCTTTCCTCCCCCGTAAACCATGCAACTCACATTGCTCCCTTATCCGTTCCTCCCTGCATGCCCTAGGATGAAGAGAGGGTGAGCCTGGGTCTTCCTCTGAATGCCCAGCCAGACTGTGTCCTTCCCCAGTTTCCTACACAGCCATCAGAGCCACACTCCCACTCCTTGTCAGCTCTCCTTCGGAATCAGATTCCAACAGGGGCATGATACAATCCTTTTGGACTGTTGCCTTCTGGCAGAAGATACAGAACAATTAAAACTTGGACCACAAGTTTTCTGAATAGTTTTTATCCCAGAGCTATAATCGCACTTAACAATGAATTTAAGGACCACCATCAGTGAGCTGTTGGACAGGATCACTTGGTCTGTTGTGTGGATGTTTGTGTGTTTTTAGGGGGTGGGAAATATTGTCATTTACAATGACAATAAATTAAGTAAACTAAGTTCTCACTGCTGTCAAGGCTGGTGGTCCACAAAGAACTAGTTAATTTAACTGAATTAACTGAGTGCAGCTCAGTTTTAGTAATGTAACTCTGATGGCTGGCTAGACGGGAAAGTCAAAAATACATCTCAAAAGAAGGCAGTGGTGATTTATTTTAATAATGCAGGATGTCCTCAACTTCCAACAATTCACTGAGTGGCCATTCAAGGTTACAAAGGCACTGAAAAAAGGGACTTTTGAAAAAAGGGATTTTTCACACTCACAACCGTTGCAGCTTCGCCATGGTCATGTGATCAAAACTCAGTCGCTTGGCAGTTGACTTATGAGGGTTGCAGTCACCCAGGATGATGTGATCCCTTTTTGCAACTTTCTGACAATAGGAAGCCAGATTCACTTAACAATCGTGCTATGAATTTAACCGCTTGCAGTGTCTGACTTTACAAGTGTGATAAGAATGGTCGTAAAATGGAGCAATATTCACTTAACAACTGTCTCACAGAAATGTTGGACTCAGTTGTGGTCATAAATCAAGCACCACTGCTAGGAAACCTGCATGGATGCATTAATCAGGAGTCAGATTTGATTCAAGAATGTTTTAGTTCAGTTCAAAGAAAGGGTGGGAGGATCTATTATGACAACTGTAATTAATTCTATTTTCACTTTTTTTTTAAATATTCCCAAGTCTGTTTTCCTCATTTCTATTTCTTGTGAAGATGTTAAGATTGAAGGTAAGATGAATTCTTAATATTTGCAAATGTTTCAAGGTAGCTGTGCTATTTTTGCCTGCTTTAGAGGTGATCCTTGATTTATAACCGTTCGTTTAGCAACCGTTCAAAGTTACGACAGCATTGGAAAAAGTGACATGGCTGGTTCTCACACTTAGAACCATCATAGCATGATCACATGATCGAAATTTGGGCTTTTAGCAACCAGCATGTATTTATAATGGTCACAGCATCTCAGAGTCATGTGGTTGCCACTTACTATCTTTCCAGGAAGCTTCAGACAAGCAAAGTCAATGGAGGAAGCTGGATTCTCTGAAGGACTGTGTGATTCACATAAAAACTGCAGGAATTCTCTTAAAAAATGTGGCAAAATGGTCATCATGCTGCTGTCAGAATCTGATTTGGAAGGGGAGGCTGAGCAGCTGACAGGGAGTAGGAATGCGGCTCCCTTAGCTGTGGAAGAAACTGGGGAAGGGCACAGTCTGGCTGGGCAGAGCTGGGGAGAAGTAGAGCAAGGGAGAGGCAATTCGGAGGAAGACCCAGGCCCACCCCCTCTTCATCCTAGGGCAAGCAGGGAGGAATGGAGAAGGGAGCAATGTGAATTGCATGGCTTATGGGGGAGGAAAGAGCCCCGATTCCCTTAGCTGCAGCTGGGAACACAGTGTTTAAAAAGGGAAGCTGCGCACAGCAACTTGTTTGGAGAAAATTGTGAATTATCTGGTATCATTGAGGCTTATCTGTGTTTCTGGCACCTAACAAACTGTGTGTGTTTTGCTGTGCTTTCAAGTCTGCAATTTCCTCTCCTGCCCTGTTAAGTTAATTACTGCAGCTTGGTTTGTTTGGATTTTTAGTTACAGTTTGTATGTACGCTTTTTTCGGACTGAATTTCCTCCACTTAAAGGCTGTTCCTGGGAGAGTTTTTCTCCAGCTGAAGGTAACCTGGACATTGGGGGCAAAGTTGGAGATAATAAAAGGACTCTTCTTGCTTATTTGACTGTGCTGCCTTTGTGCCACGCCCTGGGCCATCACAATGGTCATAAAAGTGGACATAACTGACTTTTAACAACTGCCTTGCTTAGCAACGGAAATTTCAATTCCAACTGTAATCATAAATCAAGGACTACAGTGAACTAAAGCTGTGCACTAAACAGTTTAATTTAATACATACAGCTTTGTAATATACACACACGTTTGTATACAGATTTTTGCCTAACGTCTTGCTCTTTTTCTTTCACTTGGTTAACTGAGAGGTACCTGGTAGAAAGAAATACCACATTTCCAGAGATTTGTTGAATGTGCTAATATACAAATAAGAGACTGGATGGAAAGATTTATCAAGGATACTGAATCTAGGAATCTATATAAAAGGACATCTATAAAAGGTATCAAGCTAACCTTCATCATTCAAGCTTTGGAGTGTCCAACCTTAGCAACTTTAAGACCTGTGGACTTCTACTCCCAGGATTTCTCCCAGCTAGCCAACCAACTAACCATTATGGCTGGCTGGGGATTTCTGGGACTTGAAGTTCACAAGGTTGGATACCTCTCTTCTAAATAAAATGTAGCTGGTCATAGATAGCACACCATCTTTTCTGAAAACTCTGCAAACATTGTGGGCATACTTTCCAATAGTTAGAACCAATGGAAGCAAACTATCTTTCTATGTAAGAGGAGGTAGAATGCAGAAAAAATGGTTTTGATGTTTTACATGCAAGATAGAATAAAAAGTGAAAACAGACATGCTTTTAGCTCTGTTATTCTTACTCCGTTTTGACTGGTTTCAGTTTTTGTCTTATATAGAAACCAGAAGCTGAAACTCCATTGTTCCTTCTCTCTTGACCTTGTTCTTTTAACCTATTTCTGCAAAACTAATACTTTCCACTGCCAATTCCATCTTTATTTCCATCTCAGCCTCCTGACTCCAAGGTCCAGAAAAAGATTGGATCAGGTAACTCACTTAAGAATTGCATAAGAACTATTTTAAACTGTAGTTAATGGAATAACAGAGTTGGAAGAGATCTTGGAAGTCCCAGCAGGAAACCCTATACCATTTCAGACAAATAGTAGTCCAATCTCTTTAAAAAAAAACTTCTAATGTTGGAGCATTCACAATTTCAGGAGGCAAGCCCTTCCACTGCTAGGACATTTCTGCTTAGTTCTAGGCTTCTTTTCTCTTTGCTTAGTTTCCATTCATGACTTCTTGTCCTTCTTTCAGGTGCTTTGGCAAATAAGTTGACCCCCCTTCTTCTTTATGGCAACACCCCAAATATTGAAACACTGCTATCATGTCTTCCTTAGTCCTTCTTTTCATTATATTAGACATATCCAATTCCAGCATCCGTTCTTTGTATGTTTTAGCCTCCAGTTCCCTAATCATTGTGAGCATAAGGATTGATCCATTGGTGCTATTCAAATTTTTTTACTACTGGTTCTGTAGGCGTGGCTTGGTGGGTGTGGCAGGGGAAGGATACCGCAAAATCCCCATTCCCTTCCCACCCTACTAACCTGCTTTCCAGCTCTGTTCTCTTCTGCAGGGTAACAAAAGAAGACACAGCCAATCAGCTGGGACTTGGGAGGCAGAGAATAGATGGGGGCGGGGCCATTCAGAGGCAATATTTGCCAGTTCTCCAAACTATTCAAAATTTCCGCTACCGGTTCTCCAAAATCTGTCAGAACTGGCTGAATACCATTTCTGGACTGATCCAAAGACTACTTTTACTCTTACCTAAATCATTTTACAAATAAAATAAGCCAAAATATTATCCTTACCTGCTCAAGGAATTGCTGTCTGGCACATGGTACATGAAAATATTTCCTCTCTTGTTATTAGCCCATTCCTTTGCCATGTCTATAGTTGGGCAAATGATGAAGTGGTCTCTAAAAACAGTAAAGAAAACATCCTTACAATCTGGAAACAATTAATTTTCAACCACAAATAGATCTTAAGTCTCTGCCTTTCTGCTATAACTCCATATCCACATGCTCCAGATTAACCCAAAACAAGAAGTTTTAAATTCTCCAAAATTTTCCATCAGGTAGGGAGGTACAACAACCAAGAGAAGAAGAAAGGTACAAAAAATTCCATAAATTTGAGTCAAACATTATAGGTTTCCAAAATGGAAATTACAGTTTGGATGAATGACTTAATACAAGTAACTTGCACACACACAACTGAGAGTGAAATTTCCATTGTAATTCAGTGTGATCATAAATTGGATCCAATTTCATGACCATTTTTATGATGGTCATTTAGTGAGTGGTGAAGTTCTAAGTGTGAAATCATGCTTCTTTTTGCTGAAAAGCAGCAAAAAAAAACCACCCCACCTTGCAAATTGCAACCAGGAGACTGCATACATAATCACAAGACACTGCAACAGGTCAAACTAAAGCCACCATTTTACTTTAAAAATTGAAATACAGATAAATGTTCTCAGTATAAAAAGTTAGCACCCACCCCCAGAAGAATGAAATATTTCAGGAAGTATTAAAAAGGCAGAATATTATATTTTCCTAAAGGAGAAATGGAGATAGAAAGTAGCCCCCGAGTCTTTCTTTATAGCCCCCAACAGATATTTTGTGCCCATTAAGAAAAATTGGGCTAGCCTATTCAGAAACCAGCCTCAGTTTCCCTGCCCCAAGCAGAAACTGAGAAGGCCATCTTTTAGAAATGCAGATTTGGTGATCCATTCAGAAAGATTGGATCAAACTCCAGACTCCAGACAAGCAACATACAAAAGGTTGACAAAATTAGCTCAGACTGAGGATTTGCATTTTCTCTCTTGCCTATAGAGCCAACTATGATCCCTATATAACCCCAACATGACCCCATAGGAATCTGACTATAGCCAATAGAATATTAAAGGTCATTTACAACTATAAAATGTGTATACAATATGTTTATATGTTAACTCCTAATAAAAGAAAAGTTTTGGGAGTGCAGCTTGAGGCTCATGATTTATTTGGAGTAACTGCCGCAATCCTGACAGACATGTTCTTCCACAGGAACACAAAACTCAAATACAAAGACCCCAGAAAAGTATAAAAAACCCTATTCTCAACTTCATTTTGTCAGCTGCCCAGAACCACAAACCCAGGTGGTTCTGCTTCATCAGTAAACCATCTTTCCATTCAGCCTCCATGTTCCCAGTGTCTTTCTCCCTGCTTGGAACTGAAACAGAGGGATATTTCTTCCCACATCAGTTTATGCCCACAGTTGGGATCATTATGTCCATCAATAAGCAAGGTTCTCATGAAGTGAGTTGTGGTCCAGTTTTATGACTTTTTATGCTGTGGTCATTAAGTGAGTCACCCTGATCATTAAGTGAATCACATAGTCATAAAAGCAAATCCAGATTTCCCCACTTTTTTGTCAAAGGTTGCCTGGGAAGGTCACAAACAACAATCATGTGACTTCAGGCCAAGCATCCAAACTTTGATCATGTGACTGCTTTTTTCAGCACCAGCATAACTTCAAATGTTCTGTAGACAAACGGCCATAAGTTGAGGACTATATACAGTGTACTTCTCTAAGCACATGGACCCCAATGCAATGCATGTGACCTGCGAAGAACCAGGTTGGCATAAGGTGCTTCTGGATGTTGTTGAGGATTACCTATCCTCAACAGGTAATCATACTGTAGGAAACTCATACTGTATTTAGTAACTGTGACAAGATTATTATATCGACAAAAGTGGAAGTATTTGAGATAGTAAAACTGACCAGCTTGGTCAGATAACAAAAATGATAAAATATTTTTTTTAGAAAAAACTGGGAGCTTTATATGGACTTTTTGTTCAAAGAAGAAAAGATTGAACAAATTATTTATGGATTTGAGGACTAAAAAGGAGAAAGAGTAAGAGCACAGTTACAGTACTTGACAAAAATGGCAGAAGTCATAATTCTCCCTTTTTCCCTTTGTTTTCCAACTTTCTCTTTTTTCTTTTTTAAAAATCATTTTTTATACTGAAAATATTCTTCAAAAAAAACCTGGTGTAGCCATATAAGTTATGCATGTTCCATTAGGAATACAATATAAAATAATACATTGAAATAATTGCATAAACTTTTCTCTTTTCCATGTTTTAACCCTCTTTTAAGCCTGCAGTTGGTTGCTTATAATTCCAGTTTCAGCCATCTTTCTGCCTTTAGCAAACTTAAGGCTGTGTTTAAACATAAGTTTGTTTCTAATGCTGATCTGTTGGAGGTGGGACAGGAGTTGTTTGAAAAATAATGAAGGCGGGATACAAATAAATAAAATAAATACATTAAATTATTGGAATGGCTGAAAGGGAACTCTAAAATAACACCTACAGTTGTATCTTACTCCTTCTCTGCTTAAAAGGGGGAAAAAATTCATTGCAAGGAATGAACAAGAATCGATATCCTGAGGAGCAGATGGAAGTTGGTTTCTTATTTTTAGTCCAATGTGGTAAAGCTGTCAAATTTAAAATGTGAAGAAATGACATATGAGGAGCCAAAACAAAAAACAAAAAATTTCAACTGCAAAAGACCGTATTTGAGGGTTACGTCTCTCCTGCTCAAAATACCTCTCTTGAATTCATTGGAAGGTCTGAAGCCCATAATTTAAAACTGAATTCAACTTGATATATTTATCCAAGTGTTCGGATTTGGGTTGCTCCTCTTTTCTGTTCATGTACACCTCTGCAGGCTGCATCAAAATTAGCATCTCATACATGATGTACTATGAAGCTTATGTGTATCCTGACATCCATGTGTGCTAAGCCACAATTTTGATAAACATGTGTGTCAAAGCATTGAGAAGTATAATATGTGTGCCTTGGATGGCAGGGGGAACTGGTGTTTTTCTACAGCAGAAGTGCATTTATTATGATTTTTTTAAAAAAACAACTACTGGAGATGCAATTTGATATTTAGATACTTAGAAGGATACTCATTTTTGAGTGCTTCTAACCCACTTTCAGCCACACAGTCTCAGAACATGGACTAACAGTGGAAGAACTGATTTTATTTATTTCTATTTATTGAGATTTTAACCTGTCTTTATTTGTTTACTAGCTCAATACCTGTGCTTTGAAACTATGTGCTTTGAAACTTAGTTTTTTGGGAGGAAAATAAGGGGGGGAAATTGTGCCTCTGCCTACCAGCATCCATTGGTATTCATCTGGCTAGCATCCTGTCAGTGTGTGAGACAGTTGAGGGCTATTTGGAAACATGGAAACTGAAACCGTATTTGCTGTTTGAGCAAAAAGGAGACAGCAAGGGGCCTGGGTATGGCTTAGCTGAACTGTTCTGTACTAAAGCTGGTTTGCTGCTGTGAAACTGAAACTCCTCTCCTCTCCTTGTGTTTTGCATTTGGAACAGATTTCTTTTCAGTGGGGAGGAGGAGTAAAACTCCTTAGCATCAGAGCATGTTAATAATAATATATGAAATACTAATGCTCTGATGGTCATTTTGAAAAATCCTTTCTTAATGAGCACCTAGAAGTCAAGAGGAACATACGTGCCAAATTTTAAGTTTGTAGGCTTTATGGTTCTGGAGATTTTGTGATGATGCGTGACTGGTATTTCACTTTTATATATATAGACAGATTAACTCAAGATGAGGAACATACATAATATTCCTCCAAAGTCACCCAGTTGGTTTTCATGCCTAAGGGGGGCATTAGAACTCATTGTCTGATGATTGACCCAAAGTCACCCAGCCAACTTTCATGCCTGACTAGAATTCACCATCTCCTAGTTTCTAAGCCAGCCCAATACCTAAGGCAGGACTATAACTCACACTCTGCTGGTGATTGGCTCAAAGTCAGCATTCATACCGAAACCGCAACTAGAACTTACCGTCTCCTGGTTTCTAAACCAGCACCTTAACCATTACACTAAAGATTTGGGGACTATATCCTAGAAGTCGCAATTGCTAGCCAGAATAGTGAAGCACAATAACCCTTTACTAAACCCTTGTTTATATATATTGCTTCTGCAGAGTAATGTCTTGTTCTAAGAAATCATCTCTTGCTTGTCCTTTTTCCTCATGCCTTCCTTCCATGATTTCCTTCCAACCTTAACAAAGAAAGGGAGAAACTTACCGAGTGGCATTTTCTAATGCTCTGGAAAAGGAAGCATACTCAGTGGATGAATGTTCTAGGGAATAAAACCACGTAGCTGCATCCTGGATGAGAAGGTTGGACTCTTCACCACCCAAAGAGTTTTGAAGGGCTTGATAAAAAGCGGTTTTGCTATTGGCCCGGCCTTGTCTTTCTTCAAAACGCTAATTGGAGAGGAAAAGAGCATGCAGAAGAATTCAGAAAGCCACTTCACACTCAGAAAAGGTTGTTGGCATTTCCACAAAAAATGTACGCATTCAAGCAATTACATGTTGATTATTGCTGTACAATTGCACTTCCAAGTGAGTTTTACACACTGTCTTTTTATCCATTTCAAATCTTTCTGATAACTATAACTTAAATATATTTTGCACGTGTAGGAGCACTACTGTCCTGTCCAAGAAGATGTCTCAAAGCTGAAAAGATCCTGATCTAGCACAGAAACTCAGGTAAGACGTTCTAGGAATCACACCTGGCGCATGAATCATTCAGAAATCCAGCCAGCAACAAAGAAACCTTCAGCTTTCCAGTTTTACTCTTAGTGGAAGCCAAAACTATTTTAAGGGAATTTTCCCTATCCGTTTAAATGTGTGTGTGTGTGTGTGTGTGTGGTGGGATTCAATTTTTTTTACTGTCGGTTCTATGGGTGTGGCTTGGTGGATGTGGCAGGGGAAGGATACTGCAAAATCCCCATTCCCTCCCCACTCCGCTAACCTGCTTTCCAGCTCTGTTCTCCTGTGCAGGGCAACAAAAGAAGACTCAACCAGTCAATTGGGACTTGGTAGGCAGAGAATAGATAGGGGCGGGGCCAGTCAGAGCTGGTATTCTGAACTACTCAAAATTTCTACCACCGGTTCTCCAGAATTGGTCAGAACCTGCTGAATACCACCTCTGGTGTGTGTGTGTGTGTGTGTGTTGGTGTGTGTGTGTGTGTGTTTTTGTGGTGTGTGTGTGTGTGTGTTTGTGTTTGCATATACATGTACAAAGGGGTGGGATTCAATTTTTTTTAAACAACTGGTTCTGTGGGCATGGCTTAGTTGGTGGGCATGGCTTGGTGTAATGTGACTGGCTGGGCTGGCCAATTCAACATCACTCACATCAAGACATGCATCTCCTCATCTGGCCCTCTCGGACTGGTGGGGATGCTGCAATAGCATAAGTGTGAAAATGGTCATAAGTCACTTTTTTCAGTGCCATTGTAACTTTGAATGGTCACTCACACAAGCAAAGTATCAGCAAAGGAGGGAAGGAAAAAACTCCAGAGAAAGTTCCGAGAGCAGGAGTCTAGTCCTGACAAGAATGTAATAGGGTTAACGGAAAGGCAGTAAGCAACACCAAGAATTGTTTCCTTCCTGCCTTCCTTACAGGATTAGGCCAGTAATTTCTTCTAACAACCAGTTCTCTGAACTGCTAAGAAACAACCGGTTCTATCGAATAGATGCGAACCTGTAGAACCCCACCCCTGCACGTACACACGCACATCCCACATAACCCCCCTTCTCTTTTCAAAGACTATATTTCTTCTAGCCGCAGATTATATTTCCCACCCCTGCATTGGCTACAGAATAATTTCCTGAAAAACTGGGAATCTAAGAATTCCGCATGGACCCTGCTGCTGATGGTTATTGGCTTAAAAACCCGGTTTGAATAATCCTTTTTCCAAATTGTTTCAGACTTGACATCTAATAATACATTTTAAAAAAAAATTAGTGTTGGCCTAACTCAGATTTTTTTTTTAAAGTTCTGGTTTTTACACTAAAAATAATAATAATATGGACACATAGGACAAGGTTCCACAGCTGCCAGATCTCTTGAGGTCAATTTGAACTCTATAGGTTGATGATGGACTATTAATCCTTGGCTTAAAGGTAAAAGTAAAGGTTCCCCTCACACATACCATGCCAGTCGTTTCTGACTCTAGGGGGAGATGCTCATCTCCGTTACAAAGCCAAAGAGCCAGCGCTGTCTGAAGACGTCTCCGTGGTCATGTGGCCGGCATGACTAAACCCCTGAAGGTGCACAGAATGCTGTTACCTTCCCACCAAAGTGGTCCCTATTTTTCTACTTGCATTTTTTACATGCTTTCAAACTGCTAGGTTGGCAGAAGCTGGGACAAGTAACAGGAGCTCACTTCATTACGCAGCACTAGGGATTCGAACCGTCGAACTACAGACCTTTCTGATCTACAAGCTCAGCATCTTAGCCACTGAGCCACCGCATCCCTCAGTCCTTGATTTACAACAGTTCATTTAGTGATCTTTTAGAATCACTGAAAAAAAACATAACAAAACAGTTATGACCATTCTAGTATCATCATGGTCACATAATCAAAATCTAAATGCTTGGCAACTGGTTCATATTTATCATAGTTGAAGTATCCCGGGATCATATGATCACCTTTTAGGAACTTCTGACGAGCAAAGTCAATGGGGAAACCAGATTCACATAACAACCATGTTATTAACTTAACTGCAATGCTTCACTTTGCAACTGTGGTAAGAAAGGTCATAAAATGAGACAAAATTAACTTAACAATTGTCTTGCTTAGCAACAGAAATGTTGGGCTAAATTGTGTTCATAAGTCAAGGACTAATTATTGGTTGGTTAGTTTGTTACATTTATATGCTGTCCATCCTGAGCAGCTCATAATATTATAAATATATGCATACAGTAGAATGATGTTATCTTTTTTTAAAACTTCTTTTCTATAGACTGGCCCATACCCAGTTCCTGCAACCATTCTTCATGTGTTTTTGTCTCCAGGCCTTTAATCATCTTACTTGCTCTTCTTTGCACTTTTCCCAAAGTCTCAACCTCTTTTTTGTAATGTGATGGCCAGAACTAGATGCAGTATTCCAGGTGTGGACTTACTGGAAAACTGCCTCCAGTTTTGGTCGACTTACACCAGAATTTTATTTATTTGTTTCTTTGTTTGTTCAATTTCCATGGCTGCCCATCTCAGGCAGTGACTCTGAGTGACTTACAAATTCAGAATTTTGCTCGTTAAACAAGGCAGCACTATTAGGTGCGTTGAACTACTAATGCTGGTTCCTGCCACTAGTATTGTCAGCAAAATATGTACTGTTTCATCATATATGTGAGTATACATAAGGGAGGCCCCAGATTTTCTGATGTGAATCAAATTATCTCTATAATTGCAGCTGTGGTTACACATCAGTTTCAGGCCTGGCATTTTGGATTACCTTAATTGCCTTTGCACGACTGATCAGCCCATCTTGTTGAGCACTTCCAATGAGTAGGTCCAACTTTGAAAGTCGGGAACGTTGCAGAGCAGCTGGAAAAGTTTTCTGCACGTAGGAACCATCAACAACTGGACCCCAATATTGGAATGGGCCACTTATGGCAAGGAGCTGCACAAAGAATCATGAAAAGATTAGCATAGGAGTGGAAAAAACGTAAACCCTATGAATGCCGGAATGGAGTAAGAAGTGGGACAGAAAGCATCAACGACATCATTATAATCTTACTAGTAACTTTTATTAGAGCCAGACAAACTTGGGAATTGTTTGTGCAAATCACAAATATGTATTAATAGTTTATGCCTAGTAGCACCTGCCACAGTTCAAAAACAGCTGAATCTACAAGTTCCTTTGTTCTTCAGCACCCATGTATAGGCCTGAATAAATCATCAGTGCCCCTAGAAAGTAATTTTTGATAAAAAGAATGGCTTCCCTTCATTCTCAGTTGCTGTTCAGGGGTGTTACACACAGACACACACACATACCCCTTATCAGCTTGTATCATATCAACGTTTTTGATCATTTGTATCTTTCTGATCCATCTTCAGTGGCATAAGTATTGTGTAATTGGATTGTTCAGGTCTGAACTTCTATAATAAATAACAATCCTAAGGATTAAAGAGACATCACAGCTGCTCCTTCCTTCTTTAGAGAAACACTTGTGTCTTCTAAACCAATGTTTCTCAACCGTGACAATTTTAAGTGATGCTCAAGGGATATTTATACCAAAGTACATGATCCAAGGATGAACTAAATAAATTGCAACCTGAATGGTTTTCTTTTGCACAAAGGCAGAAAGAAAGGAAGGAAGGAAGGAAGGAAGGAAGGAAGGAAGGAAGGAAAAAGGGAGGGAGAAAAAAGAAAGAAAGAAAGAAGGGAGGGAGGGAGAGAGAAGAAAGAAAGAAGGAATGAAAGAAGGAAAGAAAAAGAAAGTAAGAGAGAAAAAAGAAAGGAATGAATAAAGGAAGAAAGATAGAAAGAAAAAGAAGGAGGAAAGGGAGAGAGAGAAAAAAGAAAGAAAGAAAGATGGAAGGAAGGAAGGAAAGAAAAAGAAAGGAAGGGAGAGAAAAAGAAAAAAAGAAGGAAGGAAAGAAGGAAAGAAGGAGAGAAGGAGGAAAGGAGGAAGGGAGGGAGAGAGGGAGGGAGGAAAAATAATTTAATATTCCTTTCCTTTACCCATTTAGATCTTTGTCTAACATTCAACCAGAAGCTGCCTCCCATTATCCAGTGCCCTGCTCTCTGTTCAAAGGGGTTCAAGGGAGCTCTTATGACAACAAGGAGTGACACTCTGGCATGTGCACAGTGGGGCATATATGAAAGAAATAATTCTCTCCCTTTTCTCATGTTCTCCTGGAGACAGTTGAAATTACTTTATCAAAAAATATGAATTGCTTGCTTGCAGAGGGCCTGTGGACCTACAGAACTTGCAAAATCTCAGTTTCATTTCCCATTCTCATTCGCTGGTTTGAGGTTGCACACAATTTTCAGGTCATGGACAGTTCACAATTAATTCATCAAATGTACAGTGCTAGTTTTATTTTTTTGTTCCACTTCCTTCCAAGCCAAGAGAAATTTCTGTTTCAAGAAGACATTCATCCCATATACCAGATGGCCTTTTTTTCTACCCTACTAGCTTTGCACACCCATGCATTTAAACTGTGCTCCCCAAAATCAACACACCTTGGTTTGTGCATCGTTAAGTGTCTTGGCAGGCAACTGGCGAAGGCAAGAGACAATTTCAGAACTGCTGGTTGATGGGCAGCCCACTTCGCGAACCAAAATGGCAGCTTGGGATTGTGCTTTCTCTTTGCTGAGTGTTATTGCTGGAGAGAAAGCAGAACCGCCCTAAAGGAGGAAAAAAGGGAGAATTAAGTTGGCGGTGGACCTGTGTATATCTTGAAGGCATGCTTTTAAGGGACATAAAAAACCTAGAAAGGAAGGGGAAAAAGACACTCAAAGGAGTCCAGCAATTTTATTTCTTATCATTCACAGGCCAGAAGCATTAAAATATAAAGATAACGGTAAAGGTTCCCCTCCCACATACGTGCTAGTCGTTTTCAGCTCTAGGAGGCGATGCTCCTCTCCATTACAAAGCCGAAGAGCCAGCACTGTCTGAAGATGTCTCCATGGTCATGTGGCCGGCATGACTAAATGCTGAAGGCACACAGAACGCTGTTATCTTCCCACCAAAATGATCCCTATTTTTCAATTTGCATTTTTACGTGCTTTCGGACTGCTAGGTTGGCGGAAGCTGTAACGGGAGCTCACTCCGTTATGCGGCGCTAGGGATTCAAACCGCTGAACTGCCGATCTTCTGATCGCAAAGCTCAGCATCTTAACCACTGACCCACTGTGACCTCTTAGAGTCAGTCTAATGTGCTTGTAACAAACAAAGTCCAATAAGCTCAGCATCTTAGCCACAGAGCCGCTGCATCCCTGTTATGAAAATATAGACATATATGAAAAATGTATTATTTTAGCAATCTCCATGAAGGGAATAACATGCCCTCATATTGATCAAAGTGAAGCCAGTTGGGAAGGTCATAAATGATGATCACATGACCCCAGAACACTGTAACTATCATAAATATATACTGGCTACCAAGCACCTAAATTCTGATCACATGATGGCAGGGATGTTGCAATGGTCACAAACGTAAGGATTGGCCATAAGTCACTTTTTTCAATGTTATTGTAACTTTGAACATTGGCTAAATGAATAAGCAGAGGATTACCTGGAAACTGAAAGCATGGAATATCAAAAATCCATAATTTTGTGCTTCGAATGCATTAGGGTAACATTTTTTAAAAAAAATGTCAATAAAGCCAATTGAGTCAACAATTGGAAAGAGCCACTCATTTCATCTGGATTAGTCCTGAGTTAGTTTTTTATCGTGTTTTGATTGCATTGTCCACAATGATGGTATTTGCAAAGCAATAGAAGCCTCTCGTGTTGCCTTGCATTTTGCTTCTTCTTTTCTTCGTGTTCTTATCTTACTTCCCCAATTTCTGCAGCTAGAATTGTCTAAATTTCCTAAGAAGAATATATTCGCCTTAGATAAAGATTGTGTAATTCATTTCAAAGGAACTTCAAAGGTTTGCATGAAAGGAAAGGAAAGGTAGTCATATATATGAGCTTTAGAACAGCAAAGCTAAATTAGCAAAAAAATATAGTTTCAGAAATTATGAAATCAAAGTTTGGAACAAGGGCTTACACAAAAGGTTACTGAAAGCTTTTTTTTTTTAATGACTCCCTCTCAATCCATCCCACTCCCACCAACGCTTAATCCATGCATGGAAATATGACTGACTACATGGAAAATATTTTTTTTTCCTTGACACCTGGCGTAAATGTTTATTGTGCATAACACAGCTACTGCCGCATGCAATCTGGAGACATAAAAGTATGTTCAGAATCTGCTTGACACGTGATTTGCTCAACAACTCTTACACTGAACAAATGCAGCTCGGGAGGAAATATTTTGAGTAGTCAAAATTTGGAGCTGATTCCTGAGTAAGCAACAACACTGAATACAGGTTGATTCAACAGTTCATTTAGTGACCATTTTGAAGTTACAACAGCACTGAAAAAAGTGACCTATGACCCTTTTCCCCACTTATTGTCAAGGTTCCAAGTAATAGCCTCATAGAAAGCAGAACTCCAAGGCAGGCAGATTCTTCAAAGAACATTTTTATTGGAGATATCATATTGGCACAAACTGGTGAAAACCAACTCTGAAAGTTCCCGCGGTTTTCACCTGATTAAAAAGTGAAAGTTCCCCCTTCCCCCAAATAATCAGTCACGTTGTCCAATCAAGGTGCTGGCTGGTTGCTTGGTAACCAGACTCCTCCAATCCCTAGCCACCTGTTGAAATGTCCTTGGTTCCCACAGGAAACTATTTTGTTTTGGCTACAAAACCCCCATCTAACTATGTTCCCTTTCCCTATCCCTTCTTCGCATTGTGGCAACCCTGAAGCCTCCAAAATGGCCCCAACTAGGTTCGCTTCAGAATTGACACTTATGACCATTGCAACAGCCCCATGGTCATGTGAACAAAATTCAGACACTTGGAAACTGACTCATATTTAAGACTGTTGCAACGTCCTGGGGTGTTGTGGTTAGCTGGCAGCAGGTGCGGATGGCTGAGGAGAGCAAGGACTCAGATGAGGGGCCAGGACCCGGGAATGGACTTATTTTGTTATTTTTCTTATTTTGCAAATTATTTCTTGTCTGTTATCTTTTGGCAAGTCTCACAGAGTTTGGCAAGACTTGTGCTTATCACAGCATCTGTTTCTTTTGGATTGTGTTCGATTTATTGAAAAAGGATGTGGGTTAGAACACGGGGTTGTTTGGTCACATTTTGTGACAAGCAAAGGCAAGGGTGAAGCCAGATTTAGTTGACAATCCTGTTACTATTTTAACAACTGCAGTGATTCACTTAATAGCTGTGGTGAGAAAGGTCATAAAACATCAGAGGTGGTATTCAATAGGTTCTGACCAGTTCTGCAGAACCAGTAGCAGAAATTTCAAGTAGTTCAGAGAACCAGCAAATACAACCTCTGACTGGAGATTTTACAGTATCCTTCCAATGCCACGCCCACAGTAAATAAATTTGAATAAATAAATTTGAATCCCACCACGGGGAAAAATTCACTTAACAGCTGTCTCTCAGCAATAGAAATTTTAGATGCAACTGTTGTTATAAGTCAAGGACTACCTAGATATAAGACTTTTGGTCTTCTGTCCAAAGAAGTCAAGTAGATAGCTCTCCTCACCCCATAACAAAATCAGAATTTTTTGCTTTGGGGCTCCAAGTGCTAAAAGGAGACAGGCACACGTTTTTTTTTTTTCTAGCAGCAAATTTTCAAGGCCCTTGATATTATAAATATTCTGCTGGTTTCTCTATTGCTTCCTCCAACTGGTTGGTCTCTAGGAAAGTCTCACACTTTGTATTTAAAAGAGTGCGATACATAGAGCAAACATCTGAGTAATAAGAAATCTGGGGGCATCAGTTTTCCCCAAGGTCTACTTCCGATACAAAGTGGTTGTATAAGACAAATGTGGTCTGGGATAACCAGGCTGATTTGTTCAAACAAACTTGGGTTGAGCTGAAGAAGGAAATGTACAGCTACAAGTTCTTCAAACAATTTCTGTTCCCCTGTAGAAGAACAGAAGCGAGTTCTTCAAATACTCATTGTGGCACAGCAGTAAGATAAGTCAGTTCCTTTCAGATCCAATTCCCAGCACGAAGAGGTTTGTTTCTTCCTTACAGAAACTTTAGTCCTTGAGTTACAACCATTCTTTTAGTGACTGTTCAGAGCACTGAAAAAAGTAATGCCAGGTGGCAAGAGGCAAGCGTGCTTATGCTGTTGCAACTATTACCACTTCTCTGCTTGCCAACAAACCAAGGGGAGGGAAGGGTGGAAATGGAATGTGAACTCCAGACTTCAAGGAGAGGTGTGAGACCCAAGGACACATCTGCAGGTGTTAGCCAAGCCCAGAGATACTTTCTCATAACAAGACAACAACAATTGGACAATGTGAACTGCACTATAGAGGGGAAGGGGGGGGGATTCATAGAACTATGTGGGTTTGCTGGGAATTAGGTAGAGTTGGCTTTGCCTTCAATAGTGCCAAAATGACATAATAAAATTTTGCACTGAGACATTGGAAAGTGTCAAGCATGCTTGCTTTGTTTGGGATCATCAGTTGGGATGTGGACAAGTGACTTACAACTGCTTCTCTCACTTAAGACAATCGCAACATCCCTACGATCAAAATCTGGTCATTTGGCAACTGGCATGTGTTTACAATGGTTGCAATATCTTCAGTTTACGTGATCGTTTGCAACTTTCCCAGTCAGTTTCTGGCAAGCAAAATCAAGCTTGATTTGCGTTAAAACTATGTGATTTGCTTAAGAACTGCAGGTATTCACTCAACAACCAAGGCAAAAAAAAAAGGTTTTAGAAAATTAGCACTGACCCCTCTCCTAGAAGAATGAAATATTTTGAGACATATTAAAAAGGCAGGATGTTATATTTCCCGAGATGAGAAGTTTTTAGAGGGAGAAAGCAGCCCCCACTTTTTCTTAATAGCCCACAGCAGATGTCAGCATTTAAGAGATAAAGAGATAGATAGCTATATTCAAAACCAAATACCCCCGTCCAAGACTCAACAAAGGTAGGATTAGCCCTCAGACACAATAGTAATTGCCCAACGCCCCTTCATTGCATCAGCAGTCCAAACTTCAACCAAACGTAGCTCAGACAAACACATTTGTACTTTGCCTATAGAGCCAGCTATGACCCCTACATAACCCTTACAGGGCCCCATGGGAGTCTGACAATAGCCAATAGAATACATGTTCTTGCACAGGAACAGGAAGCTCAAGTGCAAAGCTCAAGAGAAGGTATAAACCCCCCCCCAATCAACTTCATTTGGTCAGCTGCACCAGAACTACAAAGATGTAGTTCTGTTCATCAGTAAATGGAGCCTCTTTCCAAAGCCTCCATTTTGTCTCCAGTGCCTTTCTCCCTGCTTGAAGGTTCCTTATCCTATTCTATGGAAGCTGGCAGATATTGTCTCAGTTCAAAATATTTACTCAAAAGTAGAGTTATTATAGACATCCAATATGGATTCAGTCTCTAGAGAATTTTGAATATCCTACTCCTAATGGATTTATTGCAGCATAAAATAGGAGGAGAAAGATGTTATGTTGGATATGTTTGCTATCTTGAGTTATTTAAAAAAAATAACAAAGGGAGGATGCAAACAAACAAACAGCACAACAATTGGGAACAGTTCGTGCAGAAAATATAAATGTTTCCCTATGAAAAATCTGCAAAAATCCCTTTACTATCTGAGTCAGTTGGTTAGCACTACAATGTTTGGTGTATTTTCTGTTTTACATATTATTTGCAAGTTTGCAGAAAGTTTTGAACACTACACAGCTAACAAGTTTGCTTAATGCACAGGGCCTTTCGACACATCTTCCTCTAATGTACCATATTTTTTGGACGATAAGACACACTTTTTTCACCAAAAAAAGTGGGTGGGAATGTCTGTGCATCTTATAGAGCGAATACAGACCTGCTTTTGGGTTCCTGAACCCTTCACACATCCTGTTTTTGTCCTCCCTGGTCCCCGGAAACACTCTGCAGTTTCCCATTTTTGGCCTTCAGAGCAGTGGTGGGATTCAAAAATTTTTACTACCGGTTCTATGGCTGTGGCTTGGTGGGCATGGCAGGGGAAGGATACTGCAAGATCTCCATTCCCATCCCACCCCTAACCTGCTTTCCAGCTCCGTTCTCCTGTTTAGGGCAACCAAAGAAGACCCAGCCAATCAGCTGGGACTCAGGAAGCAGAGAATAGATAGGGGCGGGGCCAGCCAGAGGTGGGATTTGCTGGTTCCCTGAACTACTCAAAATTTCCGCTACCGGTTCTCCAGAACTGGTCAGAACCTGCTGAATACCATCTCTGCTTCAGAGTGCTTCTGGGGTCCCGAGGAAGGCACAAACGGGATGTGCAGAGCAGAAGTGGTATACAGCAGGTATACGCCACAATGGTTGTAAATGTGAAAAATGATCATAAGTTACTTTTTTCAGGGCCAACTTGAAACAATCATTAAATGAACTATTGTTACGTTGAGGGCTTCCTGTATTTTAAAATTGAGAATAAATTGGGGAGATATCTCATTATGACCTTTGGACTTGTTCTGTGACTTGCTCTTCAACCTAACACATAATTATTAAAAATAGAAACAGAATAACAGAGTTGGAAGGGACCGTGGAGGTCTTCTAGTCCACCCCCCTGCTTAGGCAGGAAACTTTACACCCCTTCAGACAAATGGCTTTCCAATCTCTTCTTTAAAACTCCCAGTGTTGGGAGCATTTACAACTTTTGGAGGCAAGTTGTTCCACTGATTTATTGTTCTAACTGTCAGGAAACATAAAGAAGGGTCCTTCTTCCGTTTCTGAAAATGTATTGCTCCCTAGAAAGGAAGTTCTGTTGGATGCTGCCCTGATGTTCACCCCATACTTGTAGACAGGATCTCCGCACTCTTGAGTTTTTAAGTGATGCAATCCATACTGAAGGAATTATGTAAGTGTAGAACTCACACAGCTTCCCTGTTCATCTTATCTGCAGTTCCCCTGCCTAACTGCCGTCATGCTTCTTCCAGCACATTCACTTCTATCATTTTAATCACTTGTGTAACTGAGAAGTTTCCTTACAATCTTCCAAAAGAGGTGATGAACCGAAGAAAAATTTACAGTACAGATCCTTAAATGTTGAATGCCGTAAGTTAAAAATATCTGCTTCTGAGTGACATACCACCTTAGTTAGATAGTTGGTTCTTCTAGCATTTGGACACCCAGATGTTGCAAAAATCTGCTTTCCTTCTACCCATCCTTACTCCTGCCACACATGGGCAAAACACCACATGAGCTGGGAGATACATTCTCCACATCCTCCCAGTTCCTACAACCTGGTGGTGGGGTGATTTTATTCCACCCCAAATCTTACCAATTGTAAGCACCAGAAGCACAATACTTTTCTTCTTGTGTGATTCTGCTTTAGGAAAAATGCAGGAATGGGGGCAGGTTTCCAACCCTGCCATTAAGGACTGGAAATGTTTGTTTGTTTACTTGTGTCAGAAACATCGCCATTAAAATAAGGGATTAATAAAGGAGAATATTTGTAGCTCAGGGTTGAAATGTAGGGTCCTTGGTGCTTTCTGAGCTTGCTTATTTTCTTGCAGACGTTTCATGACCCTAACTAACATCATCAGTGCGAGTAAGGAGTGGTGTTTGCTGTCAGTATAATATATCTTATTGATAAAATAAGGTACACTATACAATATGAAATTTAAAGTACAAAATACAAGATTAAAATATGGACAAGTTAAACAAATCTTGCCCAGAAACTATCAACATTAATTGTGTTCTGTCATACTTGCATGAAGTCCTCAGGTGTACACTGATAAGAACACAAAGGGCAGTTATACAATACTGCATATGTTACTGTCTGTATGTCACCACAATCGCAAAAGGTAGAAGCCACCAAATAGCTGTATTTGTTCAGAGAGTCTCCGGATCTTGTTGTACCCATACACAATCTAGATGATTTCCTGCTGCATCCCAGTTCAGTCTCTTTTTTAGAAACTTATACTACCAAAGTTAGTGGGACTTCCAAACAGATTTAGCCTACAGTTTAGCAACACACAACCTAGGGTAACATGTTGCAAATTATTTTTTGTTTCCCACAGCTCCTAGAATCTTTCGCCACAAAGTTGGAGAACAATCCAAGAACGCCTGCCGAATGCAACAACCCACTATTTTTCTCAAGGGACTAAACTCCCCTCACCCCAGAAACCTGGTGCATTCATCCTCCAAGTCAGGTTACAGGGTTTAAAAACTCCCAATTTTTTCCATCTTCAGTGGGGAAAAAAGAATATCCAAAAAAAAAAAAACCCACTATAGTCCTGCTATAATATACCTGCTGGATTGATTTTCCTGAATATCTCTTGGCCGCTTCCAATTAGTGCTACATATGAGACTATTCACTGTCCAATGAGGCCATCTCAAAGCGGAAAAAAACCCCACAGATTTGTCACAATATTTTTAGGATAGTTACTAATTCCAGCCCATTCCCAAAATAAATACAGTTACTACCACACTGGGACCAATGTAAATCAGGATCATTGTAAAGCAACATATCATGTGACCGGACCCAACTTTTACAACCATTTTTACGATGGTTATTAATAGCAATAGCACTTAGACATATATTCCACTTTACAGTGCTTTTACAGCCTTCTCTAAGTGGTTTACAGAGTCAGCATATTGTCCCCCAACAGTCTGGGTCCTCATTTTACCCACCTCGAAAGGATGGAAGGTTGAGTCAACCTTGAGCCTGGTGGGATTTGAACTGCCAAACTGCAAGCAGACGGTAGTCAGCAGAAGTGGCCTGCAGTACTGTACTCTAATCACTGTGCCACTGAGTGAATCACATGGTCCTTAAGTGGACCCAACCTTCTTGATAAACTTTTTTGTTTTGTCAGCAATTAGCTGGGAAACTTGCAAATTGCAATTGGGTGAATGCAGGAAGCTGCAACCAGTTGCAAACATCAGCTGTTTGCCAAGTGCCCAAATTGCAATCATGTGACCACAGGGTGTGTGTGCCACCATTGTAAACGTATTCACCAGAGCATCTTCCAGCTGTATGATTCTTTTTAAAATTGAGATAGAAAGACTGAAGCAAGACACGCTGATATATTCCCAAGTGCCTTGGAGAAAGTCACACAGAAGCTTAGGAATGTCCTCTAATACCGGACTACAGGACATGGAATAATGGCCTTCTATAACATAAAGGCAGATTTTGAATGAATATGAGGAGAAAAAAAATCCAATACTGTAATAAGAGCAGTGTAACAGGTTCCAGGTACCAAGGGAAGTGATGACTTCTTCATTGGGTATATTCGGAGGGCTGCCAGATGCTTTATTTTTAATCTGCTACTGAGCAAAGAGTTGAACTCCGTGCCCTAAATAGCAAACTCTAACTCTATTAATCTATGAGGGAAGCACCCAAACATCAGAATAACAGAGTTGGAAGGGACCTTGGAGGTCTTCTAGTCCAACCCTTGCACAAGCAAGACACCCTATCCTATTTCAGACTAATGGCTGTCCAATCTCTTCTTAAAAACCTCCAATAAAGGAGCATCCACAACTTCTAGAGGCAAGCCATTCCACTGATCAATTGTTCTAGTTGTCAAGAAATGTCTCCTTACATCGAGATTGATTCTCTCTCTTTGGTTAGTTTCCATCCATTGCTTCTTGTTATACCCTCACATGCTTTGGAAAATAGGTAAACCACTTCTTCCTTGTTGCAACACCTCAAATATTGAACGACTGCTATCATGTCTGGTGGACTAGACATACCAAATTTCTGCAACTATTTTTCATATGTTTTAGCCTCCAGGCCTCTAGTCTTCCATGGGGCTTTTTGAGAGCCCAGAAATATGGTGTGATGACCCAGAGTGTACACAAACATAACAAAATCCAAAACGTAAATAAACGTCCTTTAATGCCTCCAGCTTGGCCCCACTGTTCAATAATTCTCAGTTGGAGATAAAACTTATTCAAAAATAGCCTTCAAAAGAAAGCAGTACAGTCCAAACTTAATGAGCAGATAGAGGTGAAAACAAAGTACGATGAAAGAAATTCCACACCGGACCAAGGTAAGTAATTACCAACTGCAAGGAGATAACAAGGAACAGTCTGTTGGAAGGACACCAACCAAGATAACTTCAGCCCAAAATAAAACATGCTTTGCTTCTGGCAATGCTGTGTTTTAACCATTTCACTTATATACTATTCTCCCCAGCTGCAACCATTGAGGAGGATCATGGCCACTTTTTCTCTCGTAAGCCAAGTTGTTTCCTTCTCTGTTCCTTACTGCATGTCCTAGGATGCAGAAGGGATGGGCCTGGTTCTTCCTCTGGCTGCCCAGCTGGCCTCTGCCCTTCCCAGCCTCCTCTACAACCTTCGGAGCCACACCTCCACTCCCTGTCAGCTGTTCCTCCTCTCCCTCAGAGTCTGACTCTAACAAGGACATGACATATTGATTGACAAATAGATTAAGCAAACACACCCACAATTGTCCACCCACCCACCCACTCCATTTTTTTAAAGACATCTTCCTTTCTTTGGGGGGGGCGGGGGATGGTGGTCCTGTAACATGTTTTCATGTCATACAATTAGACAACTTCCCATACAAGAAGTACAATTCCCATTATTTCCAATCAGCTACCTTCTGATCATGCTGGCTGGAAGATGGCCCCACTAAATTGTGCAAGTTCTTTAGGCCATGAAGTTCTGTAGATTACTCATAATTTCTAAACTTCTTGTTTTCAAAAGGATTTCAAAAGAACAGATAATTACCAACCCTGGAACAGCAGAAGAAGACTTTATACTGAGGAGAGTTCTGGGACAGAGAATGCATTACAAGCGATCTTTGATATTCCAAAAGGGGAGTTCGTCTCTACCATTAAAACCAGTTTCAATCTTGGTTGCCCATGTCTGCTTGACTTCTTCTGTTGAGACTTTTGGGTCCAAGTGCTTATCCCACACTGCTTACCCTTATGACTACTTGAATCTGCTTATCAGTCCACATTCTGATGTCACAGGTCACAAGGAGCTACCAAGTGGAAACCAAACAACTTTATAAATACATCAGCAACATAAACAAGAGATGATCATCTGTGGTTCATTCTATAGGAAGAGGCTCCTGCACAAACTCTGCTTTTCTCAGCAGCCACATCTGCCACTCACCATACAGGCACATATAACTATATGAAAAGACCTCATCAACAGTTATGCCTTCCTCTTTAGCCATCCTCCTCCGTTGCAAGCAACTAGAACCACATCTTTTGCAAGCACACTGAAGCCTTCATTTCTAAAAGGAAGTGTGTGGTTTGTTTCACCAGTGCTGTGCTTACAAGATAGGCTGAACTTCCCCAAAGTCTCATTTTGAGGGTCAGCTGTTGTCAGCTCTGAAGCTGCAGTTCCTTCTGAGTAGACTTTTCATACTGTGGGACAGTTGTATCCCGGTAAAGAAAAAGAGAGAATAAAAAATTGAAAGGAGAAGGGCACAATGGTTGACATCTGAAGACAAGGTAAGGATCAATCTCACCCATTTCCAGGTAGAAAGATTTCCCCTCTGCTCATAACATAAAGGGTTAATCCAAGGCATTGGAAAAGATTTATCTCTAAAAAGAGTTCAGGGTTTAAGTAACCATTTGCCATTTTGCAAACATTTTTGTATCTGAGGTACTTAGGTAGATGGTCCGACTCATCAAAAGCAATCAGAGATGTGGGAATGTATTTTGCTTCTTCATCCAAATGGGTTCCACAGATGAAGATAACAGAATTCTGTTCCCTATCCATCATTCCTTCTAGTCCTCATTTGTTCAAAGGTTAAAGGAAAAAGGATTATAACACTAGACAGCAGAAAACGAAGGCAGCTATCTACATGCCTCTTTTCATTGTGGACACAAAGAGATGCTACCTCCAGATACTTGCCTACATTGACACATCAACTACGGGAAGGCCACAGAAGCTTCCTGGACCACCTGTTCCTCTTCTGACTGCTAGGATCTGTTTACCCATCCTCCTGGATCAAACAGCCAGCATCCACAGAGGAGACATCAAGCAAAAAATTGTTACCTTGCTTGATGTTCTCCCATTGGAAGATGATTAGATTGGATTCATAGGACAAGAGCTCTGTAGTGTGGAAGATCCCCTCAGGAAACTTCACTTGGAAGAGGAGCACTGTCTTTGTAGACAAAGTCAAGAAAGAAGCAGTGACAGAAATAGTAAAGAGAAAACAAAGAAGCTTTGGTTATAGTATTCAATTAAAGAAATGGGAAACATTGTGGACTAAAAATTACAAATTAACAATGTCAGCTGCCAATAAAGAAAATCTTCATAAAATCTTCATGTTGTACTGTTGGCATCTAGCACCAGCAAGATTGGCAAAAATTTACCCAAATTTGACTACAAAATGCTGGAAATGTATGCACAAACAAGGTACCTTCTTTCATATGTGGTGGTTATGCCCCAAAGCAAGAAAATATGAGAATAAAATAAGGAATTGATTGCAGGAAATTACTGGTGTCCAAATCGAGTTTAAATCTGAAATGTTTCTATTAGGGATAATTAGAGGAGTATTTGTCAAAGGAGCTAAATATATTATAATACATATATTGACAGCGACAAGAATTGCCTATGCACAGAATTGGAAACTAGATAGTACCTCCTCTGAAAGTATGATAATAAAGAAAGTAATGGATTGTGCAGAGAGGGTCAAACTTACATTGGAATTGCAAGATAGAGAAGATATGGAATACTATACGGTCTGGGAAAAGTGGTATAATTGGTTAGAAACTAGAAACAAAAATTAATGTAAATATGTATGTTGACCGAATTGGAAATGTCGATGTCACAGTGCTGAGAAGATTGTATATATTTTTTTAAACATATGGAAAAATACAATAAAAATTATTATTAAAAAAAAAAGAAATAGTAAAAAGAAGATGGACTTGCTTGGATGAAGGAAGACTATGTTGAATAACAGGATAACAAAGTTGGAAGGGACCTTGGAGTTCTTCTAGTCCTGCTCAGGCAGGAAACCTTATAACATTTCAGACAAATGGTTGTCCAATCTCTTCTTAAAAACCTCCCATGTTGGAATACCCACAACTTCTGGTACCAAGGCAACTTTCAAAGGCCTACCCAAATATGCTGTAGATAGTTGACCTCTATGTTAATTGAGAACCAGCTTGGTCAAGTGGTCAAGACATCAGATTAGAAATTGTGCCTTCTAGTGCCTTCTAGTTCTTTCACAAGCACAAAGTCAGCTGGGTTGACCTTGGGCCAGCCACTTCCTCTCAGCCCTAGGAAGGAGGCAATGGCAAACCACTTCTGAAACCTGGCCAAGAAACTGCAAGGAATTGTTTGGGAAGTCACCAGAGGTCCTCAGTGATTTGAAGAAATCTTCAAAAGAAATGTTTACTAGGTTTGGACTGGATGGAAAATTTCATGCATAATTTGTCCGTAACTCAGGGCAGAAAATGTTGGGGGTGGAACGGCTTCTATTTCAGAGGCAGAAAGCAAGACAAACACCCACTCACCCTTCGTATTACCTTTTATCAATTTTTAAAATTATCTCATGGAAAAAAAAACCCAGCCCCTGTCAAACCTACTTCTCAGAAGCAAAATCAGGGTGAAATTTGCAGACATCATGAACCTCCAAATTCTCTTTTGAATTGCCTTCCACACTGTCTTCGGGCTACTTCGGTGGGAATTCACTGACATTGTGGGGAAAATGAGCCCAAATGTATTACCGATCTGATGTTAGAATTGATTCGTATGTAATTTAACACCTATCTGTGTGAAGGAGCCGGAAAACACACCCAAATAGAAAAGCTCATTTCCGTTTCAAAGCTAAATTAAGAAACGCTTCAATAAATCTGTAAAACCAAATAAACACACACCTCTCTTAGCAAGTATCCATCCAGGATTCCAGACCAAAAGACTTTAGAGACAATTTCATTCCACAATATTGACTTTTAGAGATTTTCTTTTTCTTTTTTTGTCCTCCCTCCTATTTCCACAAGAAAAGGAGGTCAATATTAAACCTTGTTGTTGTCTTTTCCTTTACTGCAACATACTTTGGATTAACCCTGCACAGACTTTTAAAAGATATATTGAATGGAAAGAGAAGAGATGGAGAAGACAAACTAAGTGAGCTTATTCATTTAGAAATACAGCTGTTCTTGGGAAATCTTTGCAATTTTAAAATATATGGAATGGGACAAGCAGGTTTGATTTGTGTTGAAAGCTCCTGCAGGATTCTAGGCACTTGATCTATTTCATGGATTTCTCAGAGATCATAGAATTCTAGAGTTGGAAGAAGACCATTTGGATGATCAAGTTTAATTCCCTGCTTATTATAGAACTCCAGATGAAAGCATCTCATATAAATACTTTAAAAGTCCTGGCTCAAAAACAGCAATGGTGAACTCGTTTATTCCTTAAATGGTTAATTTCCACCTGCTCTTATTTAGATTTTCCCCTCTATCATTTCATCAGAATTCTTCCTGTATCAAGACCAATATTTCCTCTCCTTCAAACTGGAAAAATAGAGCATGGACGTTGAATTTTTTTTTTTTTAGGTATCCCTCAACATATATCTCTTCTAGGTGTATTATCCAGGTGTGTGATAGTTGTGAAGGGGCTCTTGCTCAAAACAGATTTTTTACAAAAGTTGGCACATGGAAAATGCATTCATGATTATTCAGGTTGTTGTAATATCACAATTGAGAGCCAGTTGGTGTAGTAGTTAAGATATCAGGTAGAAATGGGAGAACTTGGGTTTTATTTTCACTTTGGACACAAGGTTTGCCAGGTGATCTTGTACCAGTCACTCTCCCTTAGTCCTAAGAAAGAAGTAATGGCAAACTATTTCTGAAAAGCCTTGCCAAGAAAACAGCAGTCTCTGACAATCAGACCTGATTGAACAGAAGAAAAAAGAAAGATTACAATTGTTTTGTAAATTTGAACACTCCAGTGTCTATATATGAATAGAATAGAATAGAATAGAATAGAATAGAATAGAATAGAATAGAATAACAGAGTTGGAAGGGATCTTGGAGGTCTTCTAGTGCAATCCCTGAAGATAAATATTGGACCACAAGTTCTCATCAAGCTTTCTATTTATCCTACAAAATAATAAATACCTTACTCAAATGCCAAGTTTGAAAAACCTATCTTCAAAAAAATCTGATGTGATTTCATACAACAGTTCGTTGTCACCATTGTGATAACTTGACAAAAATCATGAGACTTTCAACCGAGACATCTTTATGCAAAGTGACAAATATTGTCCATTTAGATATACTTTCCTCATCCTTCCAGAAGTTATTTTCGTGTGACAAGAGAACATTTGGGTTTGAATTTTTCATACTTGTTTTCCCTAGTTTTGCAAAAAAAATCACTTGGAAGGAAAAGAAAAACAATGGGGAATGCTATCAAAATACTGAAAATGGCACCTGAAGTGAAGAGTACACCTTGGCAATCAGGTAGGTGATTTTTTTAAAAAGAAATTTAATGAGGAGGACATAGGAAGGAAGAACAAATACAGAAATGATATGATAACTAGAAACATATTCCTGTGACAGCTAGCCTACAACTTCCCATGACATCATAGTTGGCATCAATGCTTGGTAGATCACCACATGTTGGGGTCCCAGTGGCCAAATGTTGGCTTCTGCCCCAAAGTCCCTTTCAGCTGGTGCTTCAGACTCTCATGTGATAGAAAGCTGTTATTTTAATTCTACACCATTCTTTTCTGTGCGGTTCTCTTTTTCTTCCAAACAGGCCTATGTTTTAGGTTGACTTGCTCAGAGAAGGGTTCTTCTGAGAAATGGCTTCCTTTTTTTATTGGGGAAGAAGGAGAAAGCACCAAGACTCGCTCTTCTTCTTCCAGTTTGAACTGATTTTATGCCGTGTTCCCCCAGTCTGCCTATTGTTCTTTTGACTTGTATTTAGCAGGCTTAACTTTCAACCTTACAGCCAACCAAGCTTTTAATATGATTTTTCTCTACATCTGTGGCCCACCAGATCCCAACAATTTACCTCAAGCACAGGAAGAACTTAACTTATAAAAAAGAGACATGACCATTTTTCACACTTATGACCCCACGGTCTCATGATCAAAATTCAGATGCTTTGCAACTGCCTCATATTTATGATAGCTGCTGTGTCCTGGGGTCATGTGATCACCTTTTGTGATCTTCTGACAAGAAAAGGCAATGGGGAAGCCAGATTCACTTAACAACTGTGTTAATAACTTAACTGTAGTAATTCACTCAATATGTCAGCTTTGGAAGCCATATTCCATGCTGCCACATAGCCTGAGAAAGTGGGAGGAGGGTTGATTTCAATTGAGTAGCTCTAAACAGACAAAATAAAATTCTTTTGTTAGTCCAAGGTCATTGAGTCCAATGGTGCAGGATGAAATAAGGATCTTACTTTTGGATGGATCGTGATTGGGCCATGTGATGTGATGACGGCCAAGCGGGGATGGATTTATAGTTTGGAAAATTGTGGGAAGCCTGAAAATCTTTTAGATTTGGGATCCACAGATGTGCCAGGTGCTGTTCTAATAAAGGTACTTTTGAGATATGTTTGTCTCAGAGTTACTGATTGGAATGGAGATTTGCTGGAATGCTGACATAATAACTAGGGCAAGAAAGATGGTAAAACTCATTTTACGACTCTCTAAGCAACAAAAATTTATGGATGAATTGTGGCCATAATTCAAGGACTCCTTGTATTTTCTTTTTCACAACTATGCCTAAAAATTCCCCCTGAATTAGATGTACCCCTCCTGTTTCAATTCCCTTACTGGAATTCAAGTTTAGGTCACCTGCCCCTTGGGGATAACCGATTTAGCAACTTCAGTGGTTCTTTGTTTAAATATCTCATTTTTATGCTTCATTTCATTGTATTTTGTTGCCTTCTTTCACCAAAAGGTATTGCTAGTTATGTTAAGCCTTTAGCTGAATGGAAGGGAAGAATATAAAAATGAATGAATGGAAAGGTTAATGAAGAAGAGGATGCTGTTTTTATTTTTTGACTCAAATGGCAAGGAGTCAAAAATGAAGTCAGGCTAAAAGACGATTTAGCTTTGTTCTTTCCAGTTCTTTTAATCTTGATGAAAATTCATATCTCTTTGTGTGAATGTTTCTTTAAATGGCTGCTCCATCACTGGATGTTATCTGAACTAACTTATCTGAAATAATGCTTCAACAGGGGGCTGGACTAGAAGACCTCCAAGGTCCCTTCCAACTTATTCATTCTATTCTATTCTAAATGTAAGCACATTTGAAAATAGTTTTCAAATATTATAAACTTGTGCCCTTTCTAATACAGGTAGTCCTCAACTTATGAATGTAATTGAGCCCAACATTTCTGTTGCTAAGTGAGACATTTGTTTTGCCCCATTTTATTACTTTTCTCGCCACATTTGTCAAGTGAATCTGGTTTCCCCATTCACTTTGCTTGTCAGGAGGTCACAAAAAGGGATCACATGATACTGGGAATACTGCAATTGTCAGAAATGTGAGTCAAGTTGTAAAGCATCTGAATGTAAGTCATGTGACCCTGGGGATTCTGTAATGGTCGTAAGTGTGAAATAATGGTCATCAGTCACTTTTTTCAGTGCCATTGTAACTTTGAATGGTCACTAAGTGAACCATTGTAAGTTGAGGACTATCTGTACTGCACATCTTTATGTACAGATTCCCCATAAACTAAAGATTTGGTATTTGATTTTTAAATTGTACTTAAAATGTACAAAAATGCAAATAATTCAGTTTGCATGAAAAAGTAGAACATTTCTTGGAATGAATTATGGGGCCTGCTTATTTTCCCCTCCTCGCTCATTTTCCACTAGTTAAGACTACATCGACTTTGTATCTTGACTGCAGCTATTTATCAGTTCATCATTTTATGTTCTGACACGAAAGACTTTTTTTAAAAAAATAATCAACACTAACGTCTGTTGATACTTGATTAGACCAATAGATTTTTCTTTTAAAATATGTGTTCAGTCAAAAAGAACAAAGATTTCTTTATTTTATATATTTCTGATGAGATTATCAGATCCAGGTTGTATTTAGCTTACTTGGCTATTTAACTATTGAAGGCCAGATCGATACTTTCCTTGCTGTCTTTCTTCTAACATCTCCATAAGTATCTAATCCATCTAAAAACCTGTTGTACCTATTTTAGTTATGGATTGATTATGAGATTCTACTTACACAATAGTGAAGGAAAATGGCACTGTCTTTTTCCACAAGTTTTAATTATTCATGGACATGGTGACCATAGCTTATTTTTTTGTAGGAAAAGGACAGGAAGACAGGAAGAGTCAAGAGAGGAATTAACCTGGAGTCATTATGTTCCCATAAGCGATATAAGTCCAAACCCTCTTGAATTCCATAGACTCTTATCTAGTATCAATTTAGTGCTGTTAGTAGGCTAGATTCTTATGTGCAGGCTTCAGCAATAAATCAATTTTGTGTGGCCCTGATTATTTGTGCCTGACATTTTTCTTGATTAAAATGTCAATGCCAACTTTCTTTCAACATGTAGCACTGTGGGAAGAGCCTCCTTCTCCCCAACTAAAATGTTCTACAGAATATTAAAAGGGGAGCAGTAGAATATTTGAGAAGAGGAGAAAAATCCCCTTAAAATAAAGACAGGAAGCAGCCCCAAATCTTTCTGCTCTAGGAAAACAGTCTCAAGCAGAAGCCTGAAGAGGTTAGGCTTTGTGAATGGATGTTTTGTAAAGCCAGGCCGCTCTATTCATAAACAAAGGGAATCTGAATAAGCAACACAATAGACAAGGTGCTGCAACTGACATGATTAGCTCAAACAAACAAAACACCCAGGTTTTGCATTTCTTCTTCTGCCTGTAGAGCCAGCCATGACCCCTACATGACCCCATAGTTATCTATCAACAGCCACTGAAATATGAAAGGACATGAACAGGCATCTCAATGACAAAGCACCTAAAATTGTATAAAAGCCCATCTATTCTCAACCCCAATTTGTCAGCCACCCCAGAAACATGCTGCTGCCACTGTTGTTTCTGGCTACCAAATAAATGGAGACCTTCTTTCCAACTGCAGCTGACTTCAGTTTATTTCTCCTGCGTCTTTTTCGCAGCTTGGAATAAGAACCAGACCAGATTTTATTTCCAACAGTACCTTTCAAATTGCTTCTTCTGCCTTTTACAGTTATCAATGTTCTTGTTTCAGTCAAGGATGATGCTAATAGCCAATTCAGTTCTCCAATAGATTATTCCTGTGTACATGCAAAACTCATCAATCAGGAGTCTTCAACACATCCTGAAGTTGGATCACTACAAAATACTATTTATGGGGGAAATATTAGTGGGTAAGATTCAAGAGAATTGGAGAAAGACAGAGCAAATTTAGCCACTGCAAAGAACCAAACATTTATTCCCTGAGACTATTTCCTGCAAAGAGGTGGGAGAAATGACTATAACTGGGTTGAACTATGACTTAAGGCTAGTTATATTGTCACTTACCAATAAAGCCTCAATTCTTAGCCCTTAATTGGGGAAGTCAGTGCTATAATTCTATTTTTTTTCTCTCTATAGGATTCTTTTTTTGGCTTCCTCCTTTCTTTCTTTCTTTTTTTTCTTTTCCTTCTTTCTTTTCTTTCTTTCTTTCTTTCTTTCTTTCTTTCTTTCCTTCCTTCCTTCCTTCTTTCTTTCTTTGTTTCTCAAACCAGAGGGTTTTGATTTAACAGCTTCCCAGAATGAGAAGATGATCTTGATTTTTCTGCCTTATATAGTTTCTTACACGGTTTTCTTTTCTTATATGGTTTTCTGCCGTCTTCTACTTTTTCATGTCCTGGGGCACTGTTTTTAAATCTAAATTTAATCTTACACCCTTAGCAAGACAACAATATGCTGTTTAAACAATATGATAAAATCAATTTGCTGTCTTGTGACTGTAAGCGTACAGTTCAAGACACCATTCTCTACAAAAGCAGTCTTTTTTGATGCAATCTAATGACATTTACTATTCTAAGTAGTTGCAAAGAAACAAGAACACAAATTAAGCAAATGAATACTAGCTGCTGGGAGATCACAGTAACAAGAGGACAATTCCACCAATCCTTCCTTGTGAGGTTCTTGAATGCATCTGGGTGGCCACTATAATTCACAAACATTGAATAGTTGCCTCCTCTAACATCTGGCTTTCGGCTTTTATTTTGTAGAAATGTTAATCAGACTCGGGCAACTATACCTTATATTGTATTAACTGACTGATTGATTCTGCAGGTCAGAGAAGTGATTTTCTTGCTGTACTCTATGACTATCCCACACCGGATGTAAGCCAGCCTATATTTCAAGTTGGGGAGAAACTACGCGTGATATCAGAGTAAGTATGCAAATGTCTTTTAGCTTATAAAAGTTGTGGCTACAGAGATTTTCAGTCATCCAGGTCATGGGTGTGCCAAACGTGCTTTTTCAACAGGATATTGGACTTTCTGGTTTTTCTTTGAAGATATTTCGCTTTGAAGAAGCAAAACGTCTTCAAAGAAAAACCAGAAAGTCCAACTGCCTCTTGGAAAAGCACCCTGGGGATTACAAAAGTTGTGTTTTCATTTGTATTTTTTTATATGATTTGGGTACATTGTGTCAGTGTTATATATTTTAAAGCAGATGTTATCTTTAGACAAATAGATTTCTAACTATTTAAAGTTTTCTTAAACTTTAAGAAAGCCACACCTCCATCTCCAGCAAGAACAGGGGGTAAGAATCCTTCATTCATTCAATTGCAATAAAGGTTAAGAATTTTGTAAATTCAATTTTAATATTCTTCCATATCATTTTAATGTCATTAAAGGTAAATTTTATTCCATTTTATTTGCCTGTAAACATAAAAAATAATTTGAATGGCTATTTTTTCTGAACTCAAAAATTACAGCAGCATAATTTCTCATATAATTTGATGGGTGTTTAGAGAGATAGGCAGGGGGGAGCAATATTTTTTTGTTGTGAGAAGTTATTGCAAAAGTATTTTCCTACTTTATCTCTGACTCATTTGATTTATTTATTTATTTGTTTTCTCATGTTTATGTTATGTGTATTGGAGATGGGACCCTTTCTGAGTTGTATGCAACAAAAATTTCATTTTAATGTATGCTTATGGTGTACATTTAAAGTGACAATAATATTATTCTAAGAGATTGGTGGGAACATGACAAAAATAGACAAATCAGGCAACCATTCACAACCAATCATAGCATCTCACAATCACGTGACTATGATTTGCAATACTTTTTGCCAGTTTACAGCAAAAAATGCTCATTCAGGAGAATGGATTCAGATTTATATACTATGTGGTTCATTTAGCAAGTGCTGTTAAAATCGTCAGAAAATCCGCTCTGGTCAATTTGCTGTCATGTCTTACAACTAAAATTCCACCCCAATTATAGTTGTAATTTGTAGAATATCTGTATGGACCACAGAAGACACCTGAAGAAGATACCTGAAGCAAGAATAATCGATAGAAACAGAAAAGTAGGCCCAAATAATCCCGAGGTGGTTTTTTTTTTTTTTAAAGGCATTAAACCATACATTGATGGAAAACCTACATAAATTCCTAGTCTCTAAATTACTGAAGGAAATTATTGCCTTTCCTTACATCACGAGTGACAGTCAATATACGTTATTTCCAACCAAAGTTCCTCCTCTTTCTTTCTACCTTAAAAAAACAAAATAAAACCACAAAGTTGAAAGAGTCAGCTTTTTGTGTGTGCAAATAGGAAACAACCCATCGTAACCCTTGTGTAAATTGCCAAGAGTGTAGCTATTTGCCTCCACTCCGGTGTTTCAAACCAGGTGATCAGGCGTACTGAGGGTGGACAGTTTTAAAACCAAGCCAAAAATAAACATTTTTCTTGCAATGTACTTTTTCGTGTACCAGTCAAGCCTTTGAGCTCACAACTGACGAGTGTGACAGTCGAGGCTGGATGGAACTTTCTTCTTCCTGTTATGACACTGCTGGGCATGCATACAAATGTGCAAAGAGTTGTGGATCCTTTTAATTGTAGGGCACCTAAAGGGCAAATAGTTGTTTTCTATGAGGAAATTATATAGAGATGGGGTCCATCGACGTTTAAATGGTTGCACTTAAAATTCCATGATGGCATTACGGGTCAAAACACTCAAACTAGTGCATTCAAAGCCCACGGTTTTGGAATCTGCTAAAATTAGCATGTTCCTTCCGTAAATTCCTTTCTTTAAATTAGAGCCTAAACATGATGTTTATACATCCTTTCTGAGGTAAAGTGGATTGCTTTCCGTCAGGCATGGAAATCATATTAGGCAACAAATTATGAATATTTCCAATTTATCTGACATTTCAGTTTAGACCCTTTCACCAATTTGTTTCTGAGATAATCATGTCAGCATAGGAAGCCATTTTTTACTTGGAAGTTTCGAGACTACCACAGTTAGTGCCTTTGAATTTGGGAGGGGGGATTTCATAGTGAGGTCGATTAGACACAACAACATTCTTTCTCAGAGCGTCAAGGACATGTTGCCCTGCACTTGAAGGGGAGTGACTGGAGGGATATCTCCAGTTGGGATGAAGATTTGGTTGGGCCATGTGATGGACTGATGGGTGCAGGGGATGGATCATTTATTTTCTTTTGGGAAGGGAAAACCTGGAACTCTCAGATTCTGGTTTTCCCAGATGTGCCAATATGACAACTCTAATAAAATGGTACTTTGAGGAAATGTTTGTCTCAGAGTTTATTGGTTGGGAGTTGGTTAGTTGGAACTCTGACAGTTTATAGAACTTGACTTATGACAGTTCACTTACTGACCATTCAAAGTTACAACATCACTGAAAATAAGAGACTTATGACCGTTTTTTACACAACCGCTGTACCATCCTCCATGGTCACGTGATTGGCATTCGGATGCTTGACGTGACTCGCATTTTTCTGGTCATTAATATTTTTTGTTATAAGATAAAATAAGATACAAAATACAAAAGGAAAACAATGGGGTGAAAGGGGTGGAAAAACATGAGGAAGGGTTAGGAAATAGAAAAAGAAGTATTGACTTCCAACTCTCTCTTGTTGCAATAAAATAGGGCATTTGTCAACTTGTAAAACATACTGGCAGTGCCAGTATGTCGCCTCTAATAAATCCTTTGAAGTTTTTTGAAGTTTGGCTCGAGAATCATGATTTAATTAGAGCGATTGCTGGAATCCTGACAGCATTAACGTCAAATCACAGCTTTTTGCTTTTTCATAATAATACCGTATAAACTTGCCATTTCTATAAGGATCTATCAATCTAACTGGTAAAACCCAAAACGAAAGTTTCATTCTTTTCCACTTCAAGCACAAAGTTCAGAAGTACTCTCCATGTGGAAACAAAAGTATTTATACTGACAACTGACTCACATTTATGACGGACTCAGCATCCTGGAATCATATGATCTCCTTTTGTGACCTTCTGAAGAACAAAGTCAATGTTACCAATTTAACAGCCTCAGCAGTTTACTAAACCAACGTGGCAAGAAAAGTTTGCAAAATGGGGAAAAAACTCTCTGGACAAATTTCTCACTTAACAACATCAATATTGGGCTCCGTTGTGGTCGTAAGTTGAGGATTACCTGTAAAGCATGGAAAACTAACAAAAACTCCTTGATTTTCTCTCATAAATACTGTGAGTCTTGGTCATTTTGAGGTAGCTGGACAAGTTTTCCAGAAAAACAAAACAAAACCACAAATCACAAGATATATTCTACTTCTAGCTTCTGGGTCCTTCAAAATCCTTTCTAACTTGCTATATCTAATACTACACATCATAACAGCAGTGAGAATGGTATATGCCCAAAGTTGGAAAAACAGAGACACCCCCTTAGAAGGAGAAATAATAAAGAAAATACTAGTTTGTGCAGAAAGGGACAGACTGACGTTAGAAATTAAAAATAAAGGAGGCAGAATATCATGACGTATGGAATATAATGGTTGGAATTGAGAAGAAGGAGTTAGAAAAGAAAATTACAACTGCACAATTTAATTTGATGTTATCTGGAGCACAGTAGATAAAATGGTTGTATAAATTTAGCAACGTATGAGGTTTTATGCTGAAAATATAAATGTACATACTGGATAGAATAATGGTATAAAATTGGGCAATGTATGATGAGTACAATGTTATTTGTTTTATATTTTAGTGTGAATGGCAGAGACAATACCAGGACAGTCACACTGTGTTCAATATTTTAATATGTATTAATAAAATTTTTGAAATGAAAAAAAATCCTTTCGTACTCTATGAAAGAACAAAGGACCCCACATTTCAATCCTGAGCTGCAAATATTCTCTATTACTAAGACCAATTCTAATTCTAGCCTGTTTTCACCATGCCTTTGACAGCAGCTTCCTCTTTTCACTTTTATAGTGAGGGTATCTGGTGGAAAGCTTGCTCCCTGACTACAGGAAAAGAAAATTATATTCCTGAAAATTGTGTTGCCAGAGTTTACCACGGGTAAGGAATTTTCTTGTGCATATATCTATGCTTACACGAGCAAATAAATAGATAATCAGAGTTGGAAGGGACCTTGTAGGTCATCTAGTCCACACACACACACCCCGCCCAAGCGGGAGACTTTACACCATTTCTGACAAATGGCAGTCCAATCTCTTCTTTAAAGTTTCAAGTGATGAAGCTCCCACAACTTCCGAGGGCAACTTCTGTTCCATAGGTTGATTGTTCTCACTGTCAGAAAATTTCTCCTCATTTCCAGGTTAAATTTCTCCTTGTTCAGTTTCCCTCCATTATTCCTTGTCTGGCCTTCAGGTGCTTTGGAAAATAGCTTGATCCCCTTCCTCTCTGTAGCAGCCCCTCAAATATTGGAAGACTGCTATCAGGTCTCCCCTGGTCCTTCTCTTCACTAGACTAGCCAGGCCCAGTTGTGTAACTGTTCTTCATATGTTTTAGTCTCCAGTCCCCTAATCCACACTGTAAAAATGCATCCACGCTGTTGAAAATGCCCATTTCTGTACTCATATTTAATCAATTACATTTTCCACTCTCTAACAACTAGTGATCAGCAACCGGCGGGGAAATCCAGATGTGTACAAATTAGAATATTTCCCGAGACACCTTACTCAAACTTCCTGAGCCTGTTGTGAACTTTGCTGAGCAAAGTTTTTTACACTTTTTTCCCCGTGTATAAACCTGACCTATTTCTTTTTCACTTTTCCTGCAGCTGGTTATTTGAAGGCATCGGCAGAGAAAAAGCCGAAGAACTTCTGCTCCTTCCGAATAACAAAATGGGCTCTTTCATGATTAGAAAAAGCGAATCAACAAATGGTAAGCAAATGGTGGTTAGGGAATCTTGGTCTATTTATAAAAGCACAACTACAATGACGTGGGATAAAACCGCAAGAAAGCTGAACAGCATATATACATACATATATATACATATACATACACACACACACATATATATATATATATGAATGCAGTTCAGCTTTCTTCGGGTATTATCCCACATTGTAGTGCTTTTAAAGTTGTAGCAACATTTCAGCAGAATCTCATCTGAAACGTTGCTTATATGTTTGTTTTTTTAAGCTTTCGCGGGTACTTACATGTGTGTTGTTTAGCTTCCTTCGGGTATTATCCCACGTCATTGTAGTGCTGTTAAAGTTGTAGCAACATTTCAGCAGAATCTCATCTGCCATCATTATATATATATATACGACAGACAAATTCCTGAGATAAAATTCATTGTAATTATCTTCTGTGTAAAACCCATAGAGGATTGCACTGGTCATCTCATCTTAACAAGTACAGCAATTGCATTGTTTGTAAATAATCTTGTATAGCAATGTTCTCCAAAGAGATACTCCTTCCCACCTTCAACTACCAGAAGTTCTAATTAACATTCGAAGTTTAGTGCTGGTCCAGCTATTCAATCAGAATAGAGCTGGAAGGGACCTTGGAGGTCTTCTAGTCCAGCCCCCTGCTCAAACAGGAGAACCTATATCATTTCAGACAAGTGACTATCCAGTTTCTTTTTAAAAAACAGTGATGAAGCACCCACAACTGTTCCACTGGTTAACTGTTCTCACAGTTAGGAAGTTTCTCCTTAATTACAGGTTGCTTTTCTCCTTGATTAGTTTCCACCCATTGTTTCTTGTCTCGCTAAAAGATACCAGACTGATATTCCTATTTCTAGCTGGTGACGGACAAGAACATTTATTTCTAATCCATTTCATATAAAGCATTGAACATAAATTGGCCGAGCCAGAATACCTATCTAGAAAAACAATATACTAACCCTAGATATCTCTTTTTCAGTCAGAGATATATATCTAGCTGCCAGAAAGGGTGAACATGAGCATAACGTAGAAAAAAGGAGAAACTGATGTTAAGAGGGATTGAGGCTGGTAAGGAATTCTGGGAGTTGAGGTCCACACATCATCATGAAACATGGATCTAAATGGGGGCTCCTATTATAGCAACTTTTTTTCCCCTCCAGGTTTTTATTCACTGTCAGTCCGGCACGTGAATGTGAAACATTACAGGATCTTCCGCTTGCCAAATAATTGGTATTATATCTCCCCTCGGCAAACATTTCAGTGTCTTGAGGACCTCGTAAACCACTATTCTGGTAAGAGAAAGCTCCAATCGCCTTCTTTTCCAAGATCAGAAATACAACTTGTCAAGTGATCCTGGCTAGGATTTATACTTTCTGTCCATGCAATGTTTGGTCATATCTAGGGTGTAGAAATGATTCATCCGTCCTCTTAAAGGTAAAGGCAAAGGTTCCCCTCACACATGCATACTAGTCGTTTCTGGCTCTTGGGGACGGTGTTCATCTCCGTTACAAAGCCGAAGAGCCAGCGCTGTCTGAACACGTCTCCGTGGTCATGTGGCCATCATGACTAAACGCCGAAGGCACACGGAACGCTGTTACCTTCCCACCAAAGTGGTCCCTACTTGCATTTTTTACGTGCTTTCGAACTGCTACGTTGACAGAAGCTGAGACAAGTAAGGGGAGCTCACTCCATTATGCGGTGCTAAGGTTTTGAACCACTGAACTGCCGACCTTTCTGATGGACAAGTTCAGCGTCTTAGCCACTGAGCCACCGTGTCCTCATAGTCAATCTCATGTGCTTGTAGCAAACAAATAAAGGTGTTCAATAATGTTGCAGGCAATATGGGGGTGTGGGATCCTTGGTGCTCTCTGAGCTTGGTTGTTTTCTTGCAGACATTTCATTACCCAGCTCAGTAACATCATCTGTGCTAGAAAGGAGTGGGGTTTGCTCTCAATTTATATACAAGCAAATCCCATTCCCTTCTAGCACTGACATAAAAAAAAAACTTGCTTTACTCTAATGTCAGTCACTTCCAGGCCTTGTGTGAAGTCATGGAGTAAGAATAAGCCTGATGATTGACCACGTAAAACATGCTTATGCCCATTGGCATGCCTTAACTTGTTGGCCAGGTTCATAGAACATTCTAAGGCAATAACATGATCCCCAAACTATCCATCATCAGGTTAGCAAATCTAGTGTGCTGTGTGAAGCCAACCACTATGTCAAAATTTATTGTAGTTATAGTAGTTATTTGTAGTTAAAATTTATTGTAGTATTGCATGCATCATATTTATTCATGGCTATCAGTGGCAACATTTCAATGGAGCAGTGCAATTTCAGCTCAATACATTGTAGTCCCTGATTTACCACAATTCGTTCAACTGCAGTTCAAAGCTTCAACAGACTCAGAAAAAATATTGACAAATTGTAAAGCGGAAAAGCATTTCCAGTGATGTGTTCTCTGAACACATATTAAGATGGTGCTCTGGTAGTGATTTATTTATTATTAATCAAATTCATACAACCATCTATCTCTCCAAAGGCTATTCCCCAACAGGCAAAACACTCAATAATAAATACCAGAAAATATACAAACAGGACATAATTTTGTCTTCCTTGTTCTTATCATCTGAGATGACTGATGATAGTTTTAGCCTTCTCACACGCCATCTTAACTGCAAGAGGGATCTTGGAGTCCAAGTGGACAAAAGTACACCACAGTATACATACACACTCTGGAAAGTATGCAGAGAAGAGTTAACAAGAATAATTAGGGGGCTGGAGTCTAAAGACCCTGTCACACTGCCCAACGGATGCAAAACATTTGTAAAAAGGACACAGCGGACGAGAAAAATGTTCCATCCGTTGTTATTCTGCTCTCAAAAAGGGGCAAAAATTTGCAATAAACAGAGCTGGATAAGCACGGAAAGCGAACGGACGGGGGGGAGGAAACGCAGCGAGCGGATGGAAACCGGTGCGAATCGGACAGCCATGCCTTTTTGCATCCTCTAGGCATCCTTTAAGACATCGTTAATATCCGAGAATAGGTCCCCTCATGCGATAAACGTTTGTTCCGTTTTAAATGCTTTTTCTTTGGCATGCTGCATCCGCATCTTCATCCTTTTTCCGTCTTGTTCCACTAACGCAGCTGCGCGTCCGTTCCACGCATCCGTTCGCGCTTCCGCCACCGCCTGCGTCCGCGTTGTTTACGCATGGAGCAGAATTCAAGTTGTGCGGAAATGCTGCAGGGAGATGGCGCGGATATAGCGGATAGTGTACTTTTACGGATGACACTTGGATGCAGAACAAATGTCCTCCGTCCGTATGCCCTAGCCGGCCATGCAGAACGGACGCGTTGCGATACATTTTTCGCTCAAAAAAGTTCCTTGTAAGCAGCTTCAAACACTTTTTAACGCACGAGCATGAAATGTCTAAAATGATGAGATGCGCGCCACACGGACATCAGAGAAGGAAGCAAACGGAGTGTCAGTGAGTACAGAACGGATAGCATCGGCGTTAACCAATACGGATGACAAGTGGTTTTTCTCTGTTTACATCCTCTTTCCATCCGTTGGTGCAGTGTGACAGGGTCTTAAAACATATGAAGAACGGTTACAGGAACAGGGTATGTCTGTTCTAATGAAAAGAAGGATTGGGGGAACATGATAGCATTGTTCTAATATTTGAGAGGCTCCTACAAAGATGAGGGTGGGGTCAAACTATTTTCCAAAGCACCAAAAGGCAAGACGAGAAACAATGGATGGAAACTAACCAAGGAAAGAACCAACCTAGGAGAAATTTCCTTAACAGTGAGAGCAATCAGCTAATGGAACAACTTGTCTTCAAATATTGTGGGTACTCCATCACTTTCAAAAAGACACTAGACAATCATTTGTCTGAAATGATATAGATTTTCCTGTTTGAGCAGGGGGTTGGAATAGAGGACCTCTAAAGTCTCTTCCAACTCTTATTACTCTATGTTCTAATTAATGTGAATATTTCATGCATTTTCAATGGTGTGAAGCCACAACTTCCCTAACAATAACCAAGCTAACTTCTCATAAATCATGCTACCTGAAGATTCACATCAAAGAACAGGAACCATGGTTTTACACCCAGTGATAGATAAATATCAGTACTCTATGCTTATATTTTAAACCGCTTCAGTGAGTTAGAAACACCAGTTGTCCAGTGATGTCATATTAATCTCTTTCTCCATCACTCATCTCAAAACATTTTGCTTTTTTTAAAAAAATAAAAAAACCATTAAAAATAGAGGATGTGAAAGTGGAAGTCATATGATAACCAACAACTAATTTTAGCCTCAACCTGTTTTGCACAGCTAGCTTTTTTCCATACTCACCCTAACAAACTCAGTACCTAAATGGAGTTGATTCAAATGTGTACATGAAACTGTCATTTGGAAATTGTTTGAAGCTTTGGATTTTTTTTAAAAAAAATTCAATGGAAACCATTTCCTCCTATTTGCAGGTGTGCTTAAAATAAAATGACATAAGGGAAAAGCAACAAAAATAGTCATCCTTTCGCATTGGAGGAGCTGCTAAAATTATAGCAGTTAATCTTCAATGTTGCAGAGAATTTCACCGTGCACTTCAAAAAGTCCAGAGGTTTTCCTTCAAGCCTATTAGAAAAGAATGCCCAGTTCTAAAGCATATTGGGAAGCCTGGAGCTATTGTTCCTTCTTCGAGCCTGCTTATTGTCTGCTTTATTTCCTACATCTGCTTTTATTTTAAATGCACCTTCTGCTATTTTCAGTGGTGGATTTGACTTTAAACACAAAGAGTTTAAAATCTACATCTTTGAGGTCTTCTAAGTCCAACCCTCCTGCTGAGCAGGAAACCTTATAGCATTTCAGACATGTAGCTGTCTAGCCTCTTCTTAAAAACCTCCAGTGATGGAGCACCCATCACTTCTAAAAGCAAGCTGTTCCACTCGTTAATTGTCCTCCCTATTAGGAAGTTTCTCCTCAGTTCCAGGTTGCTTCTCTCCTTGATTAGTTCCCATCCCTTGTTTCTTGTTGCAGGGGTTGACAACCTTTTGGACCTCAGGGATCACCAAACTCATAATTTTAAATCCTGCAGACCACTAATATGAATTTTGACTGACAGTGGCTTGTGAGGTTGGTGGGAAAGAGAGAGAGAGAGAGATCCAAACTAACCTCCGAGGGCTGGCGGTGATGTTCTCCCTCCTTCCCTCCCTCCGCCCCCTCTCTCTCTCACATACACACAGAGGTCCTTCATACACCCCATTCCCTCCAAGGCGGCCACATTCCTTCATGAACCTGCTTTTCAGCTCCGTTCTCAGGGAGAGAGAGAGAGAGAGAACCCAAATAAAGAATGATCTATAGGTAGGAAAACAGGGTGGGGGATTTTCCTGCAGACTGTTTTTGAGGATTTTCCCAGGGATTTTCCCAGGGTCTTTGTAGAAATTCTGCAGAATTTCTCTGCAGAAATTCCCCACTCTGTTTTCCTACCAATCTATCATTCTTTATTTGGGATTGCAGGATACCGCCTCCAATTCTGTTCTCAGGAGGGAGAGAAAGAGAGATTTTTGGCTTCATGCAAGAAAAGCAGCAGAAGCAGCAGAAGTTTTTCTTTCTCTCCCCCANGCCAGGCCAGGCACATGGGGTGAGTGGGGCAAGTTTCCCCCTCCACTCTTTCCCCCCTCCTCTCACTACCTCATGTTGTTCTCAATGCAAGTGATGCAAGCCTTGTGTTCCCATGGGCCATGTGGATGGCACAGCCTTGTGTTCTTGTGCAGCCTGGATTAATTGCTTTGGGGGGGTGACATTTCTCTGTGGACCACCAAAATTTTCTCATGGACCACCAGTGGTCCATGGCCCACCGGTTAGCGACCACTGCTTTGGAGAATAATTTGACCCCAAGTCCATTACCACCTGCCCGATGGTCACATGATTCAGATGCTTGACAACTGACTCACATTTATGATAGTTGATCCCCTTCTGCAACCTTCTGACAAGCAGGGACAGGTGGGAGGGCCAATCCTGCACTTTTCTCTTCTTTCTCCTCTCAGCTGATTGCTGGAGGATTCTTTTTCCTTGTCTCAGCTGATCATCGGCTTTTTCTACAACTGGTTCATCTGAACTGGTCTGAACCGGTAGCATACCACCATTGGCTAACTCTGTAAAACCACTTATAAAGCATTATGAAGTGGCATACAAGTCTAAGTGCTATTGCTAGCTGACCTCGGTTAATCTAAAAAAAAGTGGGGAGGAAACTAAGCAGGACTGAACCTAGATAATACTTTGTGGAGAGATATTCAGGGAAAGCCAAGGCTGCAGGCTAGATTGGGAAGTTAAAAAGAAAAACTCACTCTGAAGGAAGGAAGGAAGGAAGGAAGGAAGGAAGGAAGGAAGGAAGGAAGGAAGGAAGGAAGGAAGTGAGGAAATATTTCCAGCAATGGCTGTCAAGAATACTGTAATGCAATAAGATGCATTGATGCCAATTGACGAAGTGAATGACTTTATAATTTCGAGAATATCACTGCAAAGGCAAGGCCAGGAACAGACTGGGTGAGAGCGCTAGAGTGTCTGTGCAAGCTACCTTTTTAAAAACCACTAGTTTATATTATGGAATACGTGTGCTAGCGGGGGCGTAAATGGCTCAGTCGGGATTCGACTGAGGGTGCTGAAGAACTTGTCAGCAGGAAAAGTATTCTAAGTGCCACACGCCTTTAGGTTTGGAGAAAGTAGTCAAGAACACGACACGCGATACTAGATGGGACTGAGGATGCCTTGATGTTACTTGCCCCTCAGTTCTGGCCCCATCTAAGCAGTTAAAAAGCATGTGTATGTGAGTAGATCAAGTAAATACCGGACTTCAATGGAACGGTACTACGTGTCCTATAGCGGGCCTTGGTGCCGAAAAATAAGTATAAAGAGGCAAAGAAAAAAAAAGAAACAACAAAAAAAAACAAATATAAGCAAAAAACAAAAGGAAGAAAAACATGTGATGTAGTAGATCAAAATACCATCAATAACGAAAAAAAACAGTGCTAAGAAAACGGTCTAGTCATGCTGGCCCAATAATCATGGAAGCATTTTTGGAATAAGGCTGGGTCCTTAGCTAAGAAACAGAGATGAGCACCGACTTCCCAAGTTGGACACGACTGACAGTGGAAACCTTACTTTTACCTTGATAGATAGATAGATAGATAGATAGATAGATTAATAGATAGATAGTAATAGATAGATAGATGGATGGATGGATGGATGGATGGATGATGATGGATGATGGATGGATGGATATATGGATGGATGGATGGATGGATGGATGGATAGAATGGAATGGAATGGAAGGGAAGGGAAGGGAAGGGAAGGGAAGGAAAGGATAGGAATGGTTGGAACAGGAACAGGAACAAGAGTAGAGTAGAGTAGAGTAAGTAGAGTGAGTAGAGTAGAGTAGAGTAGAGTAAGTTCTTATTGGCCAAGTGTGATTGGACACACAAGGAATTTTTCATCGGTGCAATGCTCTCATTTTCTTGCTGTTACATACAGAAAAATACATCCATCAAGAGTCCAGAATCATAAGGACAGACACCTTAATTATGGTCATAGAGTACAATAAGCAATCAAGTCATACTAGGAAACAGTACAATATAAATTGTACACAGGATACAGCGACAGTTACAGTCATACAGTCACAAGTGGGAGGGGATGGGTGATAAGGAGCAATGAGAAGATTAATAGTAATAGTAATGCAGACTTTGTAAATAATTAGACAGTGTTGAGGGAATTATTTGTTTAGCTAGTTGTTCTGGTGTGCAGTGCTCTATAGTGTCATTTTGAGGGTAGGAGTTGAAACAGTTTATGTGTGTTGTATGATGTATACATACATACATACATACATACATATTGATTGTGCAGTCATTTGGAACATCAATGTATCAATGAATAGCCTTAAATGAGGTCGATTGCATGCATTTTTGCCTTTGTTTTAATCTGCAGAGGTGTCTGATGGCCTGTGCTGTGTCCTCACAACTCCTTGCCTCACTCAACACACTGTTACCCACGAAGTAAGGACTCAAGAGCCCCCCGTGGTGATGCGCAACAAAACCTTCAAGTGGAATCACATGCAAAGGTACTCCTTGTTTAAGATAAGGCTCTTGATATATATTCTATCTCAAACTGAAAGTAAAGCAAAAGTCTGAGAAGGACCAGCCCTAAATTCTCAATTTTGCAATGGAAATAAATTATTCAGTTCAAGTAGCTCTTGACTTACAATCCCAGTTGGGCCTGAAATTTTTGTCGCTAAAAGCAGGACAGTTGTTAAATGACTTTTGCCCCATTTTATGACCTTTCTTGCCATAGTTGTTAAGTGAATCACTGCACTTGTTAAGGTAGTAACACGGTTGTAAAAAGAATCTGGCTTCCACATTGATTTCGCTCTTCAGAAGATCACAAAAGGGGATCATATGATCCCTGAACACTGCAACCGTCATAAATACGAGTCGGATGCCAAACATCTGAATTTTGATCACATGACCATGACCATGCTGCAAGGATCGTAAGTATGAAAAATGGTCATAAGTCACCTTTTTCAGTGACGTAACTTCAAACGGTCACTAAACAAACGCTTGTAAGTTGAGGGCTACCTGCTTGCTTACTACACTGTCTTCCACAATACCTTTGGAGCCAGTCAGGATATAAGTTGGGTGAGACAAAACTGTGATAGCCAGTTTGGTGTTGTGGTGAAGGCATTAGGCTAGAAACTAAGAGGCTGTGAGCTCTAATCCTGCTCTGAGCACAAAGCCAGCCAGGTGTCTTTGAGCCAGTCACTCTTTCTTCGCCCCTTAGGAAGGAGGAAATCTCATCTTCTGAAAAACCTTGCCAAGAAAACTGCAGGAACTTGTCCAGACAGCCTCCAAGTATTAGATGAGACTGAATGGAAGAAAAAAAGAATCTCAAATTGCACTGCAATTTGTTAACCAGGATAGATTGGGATCACACAGGTGTGCCCTTATCTACAGGCATAGCATGGTGGCTCACATGATAAGGATGCTGGGTTAGCAAACTCGCGTTTGAGACCCAAATGTTGCTATATGGCAGGGTTGAGCTCCCGTTCTTTGCTCCAGCTCTTTCTGGGGACATGAAGGGGCTTCCCCATCTCCATAACTGGGCTTCCCCATCTCCAGCAATGGTGATGTCACCAGCTAATCCTTTCAACCTAGAAGCACTTTGGTGCTTCTGACATGAGTGCTGTGCTACCTACAGCCATAGACAGCTTCCCATTCAAAGGATCCTTTAAACTGCCATAATGGGCAGTTGTGGAATTTGCTTTTTGTGATCCATTTATTTATCTGAGATCATGGAGAAGTAAGGATTGCTCACCCCAAAGCAATGAATAGAAAATAGAGAAACAATTTGAAAAGTATATTTGGAGGAAACAAGCAACAGCAGACAACTGTTTTAACACAAAGATGTATAAAAGCTGTCTGCCATTCTGTTATTTTTTTCTACAAATCTGTGACGCATTATACAAAGTGGCTAAACTGCTAGTGAAATTCTCCTATTTTGTACCCAGTATGAAAGCATGGGGTTCTTGGTGTTCTCTGAGCATGAATATTTTCTTGCAGATGTTTCATTACTCAACTGGGTATCATCATCAGTGCTGCAAGAGAATGGGATTTGCTCTCTGTTTACATACAAGTGACTTGCCCTGTATTGGGAGGGAGTGTTCTTGTTCACACCTTGAGTAGGCTGTTGTTTACTGAGTTGACACTTTGATTGGGGTTTTATTCATTGTTTATCTACAAGGGCAAGCAGATTGTATGTAAATAGAAAGCAAACCCACTTCCTTCTAACACTGATGAAATTACCTCGTTGGGTAATAGAATAGAATGGAAAGGAATGGAAAGGAATGGCATGGCATGGCATGGCATGGCATGGCAAGGCATAGCATAGCATAGCATAGAATAGAATAGAATAGAATAGAATAGAATAGAATAGAATAGAATAGAATAGAATTCTTTATTGGCCAAGTGTGATTGGACACACAAGGAATTTGTCTTGAGGCAAATTCTCACTGCACATAAAAGAAAAGACACATTCGTCAAGAGTCAAGAATCGTCAGATACAATGCTTAATAATAGTCATAGGGTACAATAAGCAATCAATGAAACACCTGAAAGAAAACAACCAAGCTCAGAGAGTGCCAAGGACCCCACAGTTCAGCCCTGAGCTACAAATATTCTCTTCTATAACCATGAAAGTTTTACAGCCACTTTTTTTTTCTCCCAAGGTCCGGGGAATGTGATGATGACATTGTAGACATGCTCGGATTGGAAGACTCTGGCCTCAGCTATGGTCTCCGAAACAGTATCACCTCTTACCTTGCCCTAACTATGGACAACAATTCTTCTGTTGTGAGAAAGAAAGCCAAAAAGACCCAGTCTTTGATCTATCGGAGCAACCACCAACCCCAACCCAACTTCCTGTATCATGAGGACTGAATCTGAGAAAACCCAACTTGCGAGTTGCAAATTAGCACTTTGAGCAGATGTTGCTGCATTCTTGAAAATCTCATCAACATCATTTCCAGATAATGAAGATCTCATCTCCAATCTCACAGATGCCCTGAATCTACCCATATTTATATTTATTTATGTGGAGGTGGTCCCTTGTAAAATATGGACTTTATTCAGGTGTGATCCTCAGACAGAGCTGAAAACTATGCACATGTGTGTATCTTTATGTATATACATCTCTTGTGATATTAAAATATTTTAAACAATTGAACACCTGTTTTACACTCACCTGGAATTTTATTTTTTATTTACATCTCGGTTGTTGTTCAGTTGCCAATCCTCTGCGACTCCATGGACCATAGTGCTCCAGGCCCTCCTGTCCTACACTGTCTCCAAATTCATGTTCATTGCATTGGTGACACTATCTAACCAACTAAACCTCTGTTGTCCCCTTCTCCTTTTGCCGTCTTTCCCAACATCAGGGTCTTTTCCAATGAATGATTTTTCTTTCTCATTAGGTGGCCAAAGTTTTTGAGCTTTGGTTCCTGTCCTTATGTTGGAAATCATTGTTGGAATGTATGTTTATGCAACAACTACATAATATGCAGCCAGTGGATGCAGTGTTTACAAGTTTGGATCTATGGTATACTATGTGCTCTTTGGTTCTAAGTAGAGTTTCCTGTTAAAGTCAAATAGTTGAGCAGTAAAGCACATGGTGACTGTGCTCTTTGTTTGCTCTGTGGTGCTACATATAAACAGAATTTCTGATACCTTATTCATCTAAAAATAAATAGGGCTTACCATCAGTAGTGCCCTCTTGAAGAGGATTGGATTCGAAGCTCTCTTAAGAAGGTGAATGCTGATAATATCCGCTCCCCTGTCAGGTGCTCCAATTGTTATCTGTCCTGCATCTCCCCCAAACCTTGCAATGTTCCTCCTTATCCATTGTAGAGCTATGTCTTGATCCAAAAGCCCCCAATTTCCACTTGCAGCACTGGAACCTACACAAATAAATAAACAAAGGGAGGGTTGTACATTGGCACAAGGGATCAAAACAACATATAGCATTTCAAATATCTGGAAAGAAAGAATGTCCCTTAGAAGATTAAGACTTTCCAGGAGGACAATTAGTTGAAAAAGATAGATAGATAGATAGATAGATAGATAGATAGATAGATAGATAGATAGATAGATAGATAGATAGATAGATAGATAGATTTAATTCTTCATTGGCCAAGTGTGATTGGACACACAAGGAATTTGTCTTGGTTCACATGCTCTTAGTGTACATGAAAGAAAAGATCAAGAGTCAAGTATCATAAGGTACAACACTTAATAATAGTCATAGGGTCCAGTAAGCAATCAAATTATACTAGGAAACAGTCAATAAAAATAGTTAGGATACAAGCGACAAAATTAGAGTCATACAGTCGCAAGTGGGAGGGGATGGGTGAAAGAAAGGATGGGAGAATTAATAGTAATAGTAATGTGGTAAATAATTTGAGAGGATTGAGAGAATTATTTGTTGAGCAGCGTGATGACATTCGGGAAAAAATTGTCTAGTTGTTCTGGTGTGCTCTATAGCATCATTTTGAGGGTAGGAATTGAAACAGTTTATGTCCAGGATGTGAGGGGTCTGTAGATATTTTCATAGTCCTCTTTTTGACTCGTGCCTTATACAGGTCCTCAATGAAAGGCAGGTTGATAGTAATTGATTTTTCTGAAATCCTAATTACTCTCTGAAGTCTGTGTCTATCTTGTTGGGTTGTAGAAACAATTTGTCTGAAATGGTAATAGGGTCTTCTACCTGAGCAGCAGGTTGAAGACCCCCAAGCTCCCTTCCAACTCCATTAATTTGCTATCATTCTACTTCTCCTTACATTAATCTTATATTAAACTTATTAAACCTATTGGCACATGTCCTTTAACAAAAAAGTGTGGTTGAGAAAGAAGAATTAATAAGAAATTCCTGTGAAACTCTCAAAAGGAAGAATAAAAAAAGTAATCATCTGAGTAACTGGATGCATCCTAGACTATCAAATTCACAGAGATTAAGATCTGGGTTTACCATTGAACTGAAGTTTTGAAACAACTCTGAACAAAATGTAGGACATTCTATAAAATGAGCACATGTGCTGAACTCAGCAGGGAAGAAAAAGAATTGAAAAAACCAATAAAAGAACGGAAGCACAGTACGTTGCTGTAACATTTTTTTCCACTGACTGAGACTAGTGGAAAGACTTGTGAAAATACAGATGTGATTTAGCATCTTTTTTCTTTGAAAACAAATACTGCTTTTCTGATAAGGGGGTCAGAGTTGGGAGCCAACAAGATGGGAGTATTTGTCAAGAACTCAGTATTTGGGGTGACACCATGAAGGGATAACAGATTAACAGATTATCAAAGTCCAACCCCTCAGACAAGCAGTAGACCCTACACTATTTCTGACAAATGGCAGTCCAGCCTCTTATTGAAAGCTTCCAGTGATGAAGCTCCCACAACTTCCGAAGGCAACTTCTGTTCCATGGGTTGATTGTTCTCACTGTCAGAAAATTTCTCCTTATTTCCAGGTTGAATCTCTCCTTGATCAGTTTCCACCCATTATTCCTTGTCTGGCCTCCAAGTGCCTTGGATAATAGCTTGACCCCTTCCTCCTCTCTGTGGCAGCCCCTCAAATATTGGAAGACAGCTATCGTGTCTCCCCTGGTCCTTCTCTTCACTAGAATAGCCATGCCCAGTTCCCACAACCGTTCATCGTATGTTTTAGCCTCCAGTCCCCTAATCATCTTGGTTGCTCTTCTCTGCACTCTTTCTACAATTTCAACATCTTTTTTATCGTGTAAAACTGGATGCATTATTCTAGGTGTGGTCTTAGTAAGGCTTTATAGAGAGGTATTAATACCTCACTTGATCTTAATTGTATCCCTCTGTTAATCCAGTGTAGGATTGCATTGGCTTTTTTGGCTATCACCGCATACTGCTGGCTTATATTTAGCTGGTTGTCCACTAAGACTCCAAGATCCCCCTCACAGTTGCTGCTCTTGAGCCTGGTTTCACCCAGTCTAGGACTTTACTTTTCTCTACATTGAATTTCATTTTATTAGATACGGCCCAGTGTTCTCGTCTGTCAAGATCCATCTGAATCTTTTTTTTAAAAAAAAATTATTTTTATACATAAACATTTTTGAATACAGCGTTTTGTCCGAGACTGTTATTTACAAAGAATAAGAACCATAGCTAGTACTATAGAAATATTTTCCCATCTTCTAATAAGAATACTTATAATATAATACAATGTTGTAGTTATACATCACCTGTTTTTAATAAAAACATTCATTGTTTTCTTTCTCTAACTTCTTCCCCTTGTCTTTAACCAGTCATAGAATTTATTCCATACCAAGTAATATTCTGAGTCTTCTTTTTCTTTTATTTTTAAGGTTAATCTGTCCATCTCAGCACACCAGAGAAAAGGAAAGTGCCTTAAACACTTTCATGGATCTTGACCCTATCATCTAGGGCAGGGGTCTTCAAACTTGACAGCTTTGTGGATTTCAACTCCCAGAATTCCTCCTTCAGTCATGTTAGCTCAGGAATTCTGGTAGTTGAAGTCCACAAGTCTTAAACTTGCCAAGTTTTAAGACCCTTGATCTAGGTTCTTGGCTATTCCAGTTTAGTATCATCTATAAATTTGGTAGATGAGGGGATAGAACAGGAACGTATAAAATTATGAAGATATTGAAGAGTACTGGGCCTAGAATAACAGGAAGAAGAGCCACAACCAAGCCAATATAAGTCACCCTCAACTTACAAAACAAAATGACATGACCATTTTCCCCACTTACAATTGTTGCAGCATCTTCACGGTCACATGATCATAATTCGGCCAATTGACAACTGGCATGTATTTATTGTTGTGGTGTTCTGAGGTCATGTGATCAGCTTTTGCGACCTTCCGACTAGCAGTGTCAGTGGGGAAGCCAGATTCTCAAGAACCAACCACTTAACTGCCAATTGTGGCAAGAAAGGCTGTGAAATGGGGCAAAACTCACTTAACGACTGTCTCACTTAGCAACAGAAATGTTGGACTCAATTGTGGTCATAAGCCAAGGCTTAGTTGTAGTAAGATAAAAGGGCCTTGAGTCCAGTCCAAGGAAGTAACTTGAAAAAATCCTTTCAGACTAAGTCTTCCTTAGTTCCCACAAAGACAAAGTGAGGGAGAGAGAACATCTCCCCAAATCATCAATCTGATATTTGCTTCTTTTAAAAAGAAGTCCATATAAGATTTCTAATCTATCAGAAAGTTAACTAAGCTGGTCAGTTTCCTTATTTCTGTGAACTCAATTAACTTTTTAATCCAATCTTCCTCTGGAGCTTTGTCATTGCCTTTCCAATGTTATGCAAACAATAAACTCATTGCCATTTCCAATACAGTATTAAATTCCGTATTTCTTTCCTAATTCCATTTCCATAAGACCGAGCTGGAATGATTCTGGTTTCGTCATTAAAAACAAAAAAGTCCTATTTTCAAACTGAGATACAACTTACCACTGCTAAAAAAGCCAAAAACTCCAACACGGTAATTTGCAGTTATGACGATGAGATTTCCAACTCCAGCTAAGTAAGAACCATCAAGGGATGCTTTCTTCCCTTGGTCATCAGCATTTATACTGTTGTGGAAGAAAACCAGCACTGGTAGATTCCTTCCCTGTCACAATAAATGATAGATTTTGTTGTTATTGTTGCTAATAGAAATATATTATAGCTGCTGCTGTCTCCTACACACTCTAAGCTGCCACAAACACAAATTGATAAAAAGCACAAATTCTAGATAAAAAAACATACTAGAATAAAACAATCTAGATAAAAAGCAGTTTAAAACAATCCATAGGCAACTCAGAGTAAAACAATTAAACATTAACATTAATTAACAATTAAAACTATGAAAGAAGCTGTCAATTGAGAACTAAGATCAGCCATAAATAATATTCCTTAATGTTGCCCTTCTCTTGGCATTGCTAACTTGTCATCCTCATTGCAGCCAAAGTTGACCTGGGCCAAAAATATCAACTGTGGGGGAGTTCTAATTTTAACTGAAAATATCAGAGGTTCTTAGTTTTCTAATGTGATCTAATATACTTTATAATTCATGAATCATAATGATAATTTGGAAAAGTGAAACTTCTAGGACAATCTTGAACCTCCACACTCATTGAGATCTTTCACCCCCAAATCATTGACACCCTCATATTGTATCATTTCAGTAGAGAATGCTGAAATCTTGCAAAAAGTCTTATACAAGATCATGGAATTCTCCCTTACTTCTTTCCTTCCTTCCTTCCTTCCTTCCTTCCTTCCTTCCTTCCTTCCTTCCTTCCTTCCTTCCTTCCTCCCTCCCTCCCTCCCTCCCTTTCCCTCTGCCTCTGTCCGTCTGTCTGTCTGTCTTTCTCTGTCTCTTTCTCTCTGTGTCTCTCTTGTTCTCTTCCTTTTTTATGTTTATAAATATTTTTATTATTTTGTATCACAAATTCCATTTTTATATTGAACAATGTGTTTTCTAGGTGTCCAAAATGTTAAAATATAAACATCATCATAATCATTATAATCATGTACATGCAAACATATATAATATCAATCATTATCAGAAAGTATACTATCTTCCATATTGACATCGATTGTATAACCATCAGAATATTTACTAATCAGTTTTTCTTTCTCATGTAGTCCATATTTCACATAAATCCACTCATTTAACTTTTGTTTTTATCAACTAGCCATTTGTAGAAAAGTTCCCTTGTTATAAAATATTCCAAATCTTCTTTTTCTTTAATTTTTAGAGTTAACCTATCTATTTCTGCACATTCCAGAATCTTTTTGATTATATTGTCATCTTGTTCTCTCTTTCCTCTTTCCACCCAGATCATCGCATTCAGCACTGCATGGTGAATGAAAAGATTGCTGGTCCATACACTTCCCTGAATTCTCAAGGGGTTACGAGAAAAAGATGTAAAAATCTGGTGTGAGATCAATCTGCTAGGAAAGACACTAATTCGTGGCCAAGGGTTTGCATTTGTGTGAAATTTAAACATATCCTGGCTGTCTCCACAGATAAAGAATTTCCATTTGAAGTCACATAACTGCACCCTGGTAATTCTGAAGGTGTTACCAGAGCTCAATTTGCCTAGACTAACACAGTTCTCCTCCTCTTATCTTTTCAAAACAATAGTTCTCTCCAAAACTTCTTCATCTAGTTAAATTGGAGAAAAAGCACAACAGACTGTTAACACCTTCCTCTTTTGTTTCTCCACAACCACTTCTGTGTTCGGAAGTGAAGCCCTTGAATGCCTGATTATGAACAACAGGAAAAGCAGAAAAATTGAGCAGGGCCTTGAGAGCTGTTTGAAGGCATGAAAGGGCAGTAGAGAGAACCGAGACATGAATGTAGCACCTGCCTGTGGCTTCTTACACCAAACCTACTGTATCTTTTCCTGAGATACCTGACATAGGGCAATCATACAACAAAAGATGCAGCAGCTTTAAAGAGTCACAGATGGATACAATATCCCTGTATATTCTGAGCCTCCGTTTGGTTTTCAAATCAAAAGGACTACATCCAGTGGATGAACTGTCCCACTGCATTAAAAATCTAAAATGTTTCCAATAAGTCGGGGCCATCTTTCATTCCACCCTTGCACAGGAATATCCCTGTATTTGCTTCCATTCAGCTGAAGTGCAATTTAAAGTGTTTGGAGTTTGAGGGACATGAAATCCATGACTCTGAAGCTACTTCATCACCCTCTCACTTCCTGGTATTCTTTCCACTCCCAAATTCTCAGAACAGCTTTGTAATAATCTGTATAGATATATAAAGAGCGAAATACCACTCATGTGTCATCACAAAATCTCCACAACTGTCAAGCCTACAAGCTTGAAATTTGATAGGTATGTTCCTCTTGGCTTCTAGGTGCTCACTAAGAAAGGATTTTTCAAAATGACCATCAGAGCATTAGTATTTCGCATACTATTATTAACATGCTCTGATGCTAAGGAGTTCTACTCCCCTTCCCCACCTGAAAAGAAATCTGTTCCAAATGCAAAACCCAAGGAGAGGAGAGGAGTTTCTGTTTCAGTTTTAATTTCATAGCAGCAACCAGCTTTAGTACAGAACAATTGAGCTAAGCTGTGCCCAGGCTCCTTGCTGCCTCCTTCTTGCTCACACAGCAAATGCTATTTCAGTTTCCATGATTCAGTTTCCAAACAGCCCTCAACCGTCTCACACACTGACAGGATGCTAGCTAGATGAATACCAATGGATGCTGGTAGGCAGAGGCACAATTTTTTTTCTTTATTTTCCTCCCAAAAAACTAAGTCCAATCACATAGTTTTGTAGTGAAGCATGGGTATAGAGCTAGTGATACACAAGTCATGTATGGTTGCCTTCTTTCATTGGTTATAGGAGAAGAGAAGGCAGAGCTGCGGGAGGCAAAGTTAAATGCATTATCAGCCTAGAGTCATTACGTTGCCACAAACGTCCAAGTCCAACTCCTCCTGAATTCTTTTTTTTTTAATTGATTTTCTATTAAATACATTTCTTAGTGCTTTATAAACATTGTGTTGTCTGGGTATTTAATTTGCTTAACAATACCATTTATATTCTTAATCTCCTTTTTCCCAACCATTGGTAAAATAAATTCCATGTTTGATAATATTCTGCATCCTCTCTCTGCTTAATTTTCAATGTCAATCTATCCATATCTGCACAATCTAATATCTTCTTAACTATTTCTTCATCTCATGGTATATTTTCATTCTGTTGAACCTTATCTGGCACCAATTTAGTTTTGATCTTTAGTTGACGAGGTTCTTGTGTACAGCATTGAGCAATACATCTTGGAACTGCAACTTAACTGTGTCCCTGATCCTTTACACGTAGCATCTTTTAACCTCTCAGTGTAATTGACATCTCTGTGTTTTTCTAATGGTCTCCCAACCTAATATTATTTATGTTAGATTATTATATTATTATTTATATGCAAGGGGGACTTTGATCATACCATTGTGGGGGCCATCTTGACATTTTGAACACTCTGTGTGGACACCCCTGTCAACAAGATATTAACCAATGTAAAAAAGCTTCATAATGTGACACATAGACTTCTACACAATCAAAATCCCTAATGGTCAAGGCTACTAATTTCATCAACTGCTCGCCCCAAAACTTACTTTGTCTAAAAATGACTGTGACATTCCATGCGTATCTAAGCATAGATCCAAAAAGACCCCATTATCAATGGGTTTAGCAACCTCATCTCATGCTTCTTTTCTCAGAGTAGATTCCTGGAATGAGGGAATGGTCAGAGAAGACTAAGGTGGTGCGTTAATCCAGTACTTACATTGTTCTGTGGGACAAAGATGTTCAAAAACAAGCAATCTTCACTGACTGAAGAAAGGCTATCATCTCCTGGTTGCCAACAGTTACCTCTAAAGATACAATAAAGTTTTAGTTTACTTTATTATCATTGCACCTCATACAACGAAATCAAACACCATCTTCAGTGCACATCATGACCATGAAAATAAACACAAACACGCATCCTTCACCCTTCACAGAACCAAAAACCCCAACACCGCACCAACACTGCACTGTACAGCAGCATTCAAAAGAGCTACTGCCCTGGATAGAAGCTGTTTTTTCAGCCTATTTGTTCTTTTTTATTATTCTGTACTGTCTTCCAGATGGTAATATTTCAAAAAAAGGTTCCCAGGATGAGATGGATCTTTGAGAATGTTTTGAACTTTCTTTAAGGCAGTGGAAGCTATAAAGCTCTTCCAAAGAGGGGAGAGGGCAACCAATGATCCTCTGGATCATTACATAACCCCCTGGAGTGCTTTCCTATCTGCCACTCTGCAATTGGCAAACATACAGAGAGTGCAGTAAGTTAAAATATTCTCTATGGTGCAGTGGTAGAAGGCCACCAGCAGTTTTTCATTCATTAAGTACTTTATGATTTGTTTAAAGTTCTAGTGATCACAAGGAAACTGCTTGTGGTTCGCTGGCAGCAGGTGCAGATGGCTAAGGACTCAGAGAGCGAGGACTCGGATGAGGGCCTGCGTGCGATGCATGGGTGGGGCCAGGACTATCAGGGAGTGGAATGCTGCCTTCAGAGATTGTGGAGGCTGGCAGCAGTGACAAAGTGGTCCCCAAGGAGCCCGTGCCTCATGTGCGTGGCGCGCAGAGCTGCTCGAAGGAAAGAGCAGCTGTAGCAAAACGGCAACTCGGGAGTCAGGCTGCAAGGTAATGCTCCCTCCCTTAAGAGATAAAAGCCAGCTGAGAACTGGAGTTCTTTGCAGAAGCAAATTAATTTTTGCATTCAAGCCTTGTGGACATTTGACTCTCTTTATTCTCTTAGTTTGTGTTTGGAGACTCTTTGTGTTTGAAATATTTCTTGGCAACTTTATCTAGTGTTCTTGGCAGCCTTACACAACCTTGGCAAGGCTCGTTCTGATCAGAGACAAATAGTTTGGAACAGCCTTTTAACTATGAAGGAACGAAATTCATAAAGAATCATTAAAAGGTTTTGCTGTTACTTCTGTTTCATGTTTGTTTCCTTGGAACAAGATTTGGGTCAGAACAGAACAAAGGAACAAGGTTGTGGATGTCATGCAAGATAAGTTTTACATTTAGAATCACTTTAAGGTGCATCATGTAGAACAACTTTAAGGAGTATAGACTTCAACTCCCAGAATTCCCCAGGTAGCCTTGCTGCCTGGGGAATTCTGGGAGTTAAAGTCTACACATCTTAAAGTTGACAAGGTTGAGAAATACTGAACTAGAGCAATCTCCCCCAGTCTGACTACCTTCCAAATGCATGACTTCAATTCCCAGAATTCCCTAGCCATTGTAGTAATGCTGAGAATTCTGGGAACAAACATCCACTCCTTTGGGGAGCATGCCAATCAGAGAGAGTTGAATTACAATTCTTTTTAACCATGCATCCAAATAGGTATATGATAAGCTGCGTTTTCTAGATCTCAGAACATGCCAAAACTGTCACATAAACAGAACCAAACCCATAGCCACGCAGGCAGCATTTCTGGACTTTCATTGCAGTACTGTAATTGTGGGGACCTGTAGAGATTTTGTGTAGATGGATAATTTCTAGACAACTCTTCAAATATTTGAAATCTGTGGTCCCAAACCCCAGGCTGGAACACAGCAACTCTACATAACTAATGTTTTAAATACCTCAGATTAGTCTAGATTAGTCTAGAATGTTTTAGCTTTCAGTAAAGTTTAAAAAAAAGATAACAGTTACATGTGTTATCTGTTTATCTTCATCCCCATCTTCCTTCCCTATCTTACATTGAAGCTTCATTTCTAAATAGCGTGAAAAAGAGATTTTTTTTCCCCTTTGCTGCTACTCTTTATCATACTGTGTAAATAACAATAATGCTTCTGTCTGTGGACTCTATTGTTTGCAACTCTCAAATTATTTTCTTATCTTGTACTTAATACAAGGATGCGATTCAACCGGATTAATGAGTGCACACTTCACATGCACGCAGAGCATTTGCTACTGACTTTCTCCAGCAATCTCTCTGTGTTAAAACAGTTGATGCGCTGTGCCATGCGAATCAGCTGAGCTTGAAAACCAGGATATAAATCAGAGCCAGGGCTGGTAAGTGGGCCCAACAGCTGGTCGTCAGAGCAAACCAGTTCGCTCATAGCTGATCCTCGGAGGTACCAGTTCGCACGAACCAGGCCGAACCGGTAGAATCCCACGCTTGACTTCATACATTTACTTCAAATCGTAAGTCCACAGACTGAAGCCTTATTAACAAAGCACTATACAATTAAACAGGGAAAGCATTATTAATCAGTAAAGACATAACAAAGAATTCAGGAGTGCAGATTACAGCAATATTACAAGAAGGTCTTTCAGTATCTTTTCAAAATTTGATTTCTTGCACGAATCCAGAATTAACAGTTTCAAGTATCTTTTCAGCAAGAATGAATGCTTATAAGTTTATATGTAATCGAGGGCTGATCTCTTGAAAGTCCTGCACCATTACAACAAAAAAGACACCTGTCAGTTCACATCTCACTTCTAAAGACCATAACGATGGATGCTTTTTTTTTTCTGAAGTAAAGGAATGCAATAAAGAATGACAATGTGGCTCAAGACAACATACACCACTGTTGTGGGTCTTAACTGCGCACCTGGATGAGCAAGATAGGACCTCTCTTGTGGTAAACTGTCAGCACAACCTGGTTGAGTTCACACAACCCACACAAGTCAGGTGCCCAAGAAATTAGGTCACCCAAAATGAGAGTTCCCTCAACCATCCCATCATACTAGGCAAGACCAAATAGAAAATAAATTTTTAAAAAAATTACTGCCATTTTTGTAAACAAGTTAACGACAAGCTTGAGAATTTAGTACAATCACTTTCCTTCTATGGAAACTCCAACATGGGATGAACTATCTATGTAGGCTTTCCTTCCACATTGGACCACATAAAGATTACAGGTTTTTCTTGAAATATGACCACAATTGGAATCAGAATTTCCATTGCTAAGCAAGGCAGTTGTTAAATGAGTCATGTAATGTTTATAATCTTTTTTTTCCCCAAGGCCCTTAAGCAGGGGTGGGCGGCTGGGGGTTCACAGGGGTTCAGATAACAGATAACAGATAATCAGAGGTGGAAGGGACCTTTTAGGTCATCTAGTCCAACTCCCTGCCCAAGCGGGAGACCCTACACCATTTCTGACAAATGGCAGTCCAATCTCTTCTTGAAAGTCTCAAGTGATGATGCTCCTACTACTTCCGAGGACAACTTCTGTTCCATTGGTTGATTGTTCTCATTGTCAGAAACTTTCTCCTCATTTCCAGGTTCGGGAGAGCCCCTAGCTAAGATTCTGTGCATTTCAGAGAACCACAACCCCTCCCCTCCCAGGATTCCCCCCGCAGCTCGTTTTGGATGCAGATAAGTGCAGGTGCACACGGAGGCTCAGGGAGGGCAAAAACCAGGCCTCCCAGAAGTTTGGGAAGGCTGGAAATGGCCTATTTTCAGCTTCTGGAAAATCTCCGGAGCCCAGGGAGGCCATTTTCACTCACCTGGAGGCTCAATAAAAACTCTGGAGCCCAGGAAGGGCAAACACCCCCCCACACACACACCATGGTTCAGGAGGCCAACTAGGCCATGCCCACCATGGCCACACCCACCACCAACCAGGTAGAGAACCCTTTGCTAAAATCTTTGAACCCCACCCCTGTTCTTAAGTAAAACAGTGCAGTTGTTAGGTAAATCAAGTGGCCATTAAACAAATCAAGCCTTCCCCCATTGGCTTTGCTTGTCAAAAGCCAGCTTAGAAAGTTGCAAATGGCTACCATATGACCCTGGAATGCTGTAACTATCATAAATACATTCTGATTGCTGAGCACCCAAATTTGGATCGTGTCACTTAACAACTGTGGCGATTCGCTTAATAACCGTGGCAGGAAAGGTCAAATTTCACTTAAGAAATGTCTCATGCAGCAATAAAAAGTTGGGCTCAATTGTGGTCATAAATACTTTCAAATATTTAAGAAAGTGTGTCTCGGTTGTTCAAGTGCCCTTGGTCTTCTCACCGGGTTGTGGTTGCATTCCAGAAATCTGTCCAGGTGAAAGGCTGTGGAGGATGGAACCGATTCTCTCCCACCGGAGGTGCTGCATATGGAACTCCGAGGAATTGTCCAATGCTCTTCCATTCAGAACCCACTTGAATTTCTTGAGAGATTCCCAACATGGTCCCTTGGGATGGGATGAATACTGAAGGCTCATTGTTTCTTTCTGCAGTGGGTAGGATCACATCTGCACAAAGATTAAAAAAAACAAAAACAGTATCAACACTAGAGATCTTCAGATCTGTTTGGGGGAGTTTTGAATAAACACCTGTAGAACTCTTGTTGTACCCGTGCATGAGGGGGGCATGGCAGCACAGTTTCCTTAGCAGCCAGCACAGTTTGCTTAAGGCCCTGTCCCACTGCACTTACGGATGCAAAGAGGATGTAAAATGTTAAAAAAAGCTTGGCATCGGTTGGAAAATGCTATGCATCCGTTGTGTACTCATTGCATACATGTTTCATACGCTCTATCCGTTGAGTATCCGTCCACTGCGATTTCATCCACGCAAGAAGTTTTGAGCTGCATAAAACTTTGTGAACGGATGAACTTTCCACTGTGTACGATGTAAATCTGCAACATACGAACAACGAACATTCTATGTCCGTTTATCATCCGTTAAATATCTGCTGTATCCTCTCTGCATCCTCTGGGCATCCTCGCAACTCACATCCGTGCACGCTGAAAACGGAAAGAGGGAGGAACAAAAAGGTACACAGAATGTCTGCACAGGCGTTAGTAGCACGGAAATAGAAAGGATGCGCAGTGAACTGTTTGCAATCTGATATACATCCGTGCGGCCATCCCTTTCTTTCTTTAGGCGTATGTGATGCATCCGCTTCATCCGCTATGCGTCCGCTTTGCAATTATCCCCTGGAACCCTTCGGTGGTGTCATCCACTTCCATCACTAGGCTTCCTATGAACATCCGTTTAACATCCCCGCTACATACTACCTATGTCCATTCTTTTCCATTCTGTTTATGCAAATTTTCGCCACTTTTTGGAGTGGATGCACAACGGATGGAGCCACTCCCGAAATTTTTTCTCGTCCGCTGTGTCCTTTAGGCATATGTTTTGCGTCCGTCAGCCTGTGGGACCGGGCCTTTAATAACCACTGCATCTGCACTTACAACTTCTTTATTCACTTAATTTTACAATTTCAACAGTAGAGACCTTCAAATTTCTAGGTTCTATCATATCACAAGACCTAAAATGGACACCTAATATCAAAAACATCATCAAAAAAGCACAACAAAGAATGTTCTTTCTGCACCAATTCAAAAATCTAAAACTGCCAAGGAGCTGCTGATCCAGTTCTACAGAGGAATTATTGAGTCTGTCATCTGACCTCTATAACTGTCTGGTTTGGTTCTGCCACCAACAGGAACAGACACAGACTTCAGAGGATACTTAAGACTGCAGAAAAAAACAATTACTACCACCTGCCTTCAATCAAGGACCTGTATTCTGCACAAGTCAAAAAGAGGGTTGTGAAAATATCTACAGACCCCTCACATCCTGGACATAAACTGTTTCAACTCCTTCCCTCAAAACGACGCTATAGAGGCACTGCAACACCAGAACAACTAGATACAAGAACAGTTTTTTTTTTCCCAAATGCCATCACTCTGCTGAACAAATAATTCCCTCACCACTTGTCCAACTATTTACAAAGTCTGCACTACTATTACTATTAATCTTCTCATCACTCCTTATCTCCCATCCTCTCCCACTTGTGACTGTATGACTGTAATTTTGTCACTTGTATCCTTAAAATTTATATTGACTGTTTCCTAGTATAATACGATTGCTTATTGTACCCTACGACTATCATTAAGTGTTGTACCTTATGATTCTTGACTTTTGACAAATGTATCTTTTCTTGTATGTACACTGAGAGCATTTGCACCAAGACAAATTCCTTGTGTGTCCAATCACGCTTGGCCAATAAAAGAATTCTAATTCTAATTCTAAAAATTATTTGACAAGAAGCTTTAAGCCTAATGATGCAGGTTTCAATCTGGGGACTATATGTTAGACCAGGGCAGAGATGGTATTCAGCAGGTTCTGACCAGTTCTGGATAACCGGTGGCAGAAATTTTGAGTAGTTCAGAGAACTGGCAAATACCACCTCTGGCTGGAGATTTTATAATATCCTTCCCCTGCCACACCCACCAAGCCACGCCCACAGAACCGTTAATAAAAAAATTTGAATCCCACCACTGGACCAGGGGAGTCAAACTCGATTTCACTGAGGGCTGCATCAGGGTTGTATTTGACCTTCGGGAGGGCGGGGGTGGGGGCTGTGGCCAGGGGGAGTGGCCAGCATGATGCCACTTGTTTCAGGGGGCACTTGTGCTGGCCCGAGCGCTCTGCCAGCAAAAACAGACTCCTGAACTCTGTTTTCAGCTATGATTGCCTCCTGCAACCCTCTGCCAGTGAAAATGGGCTCCCAAGCTCCATTTTGGGCTAGGATGGCCTTTGGCAATCCTCTGCCAAAAAAAACAGAGCTCGGGAGAGTCATACATGGCCCTCGCAAGCTCTGTTTTTGCTGGCAGAGGTACTGTGGGCCGCTCCTTCCTTGTTTCCAGGCCAGATCTCAGCACCCCATGAACCAGATTCAGCCCCCAGGCCTTGAGTTTGACACCCCTGTGTTTGACTAAAATTTACCTTGGCCAAACCTGCATATAACCCATGAGATGCAATGACCATTACAGAGGCTCTTCCCTAAAAGTGGTTGTTGTTTTAATCACTTAGTTGTGTCTGACTCTTGGTGACTTTATAAGCAATTGCTCTCCATGCTATCCTATCAAGCACAACTTATTTCAGTTGTTGGATGTTCATCCTTGCATCGGCTTTCATGGGATCAAGCCAGCTTGTCCTTCTTTGCTTGCCTTTCTTCTTGATCCACTAACCATTCCAAGCATCATTGACTTTTCCAATAACTTTACATGCATTACATGGTTGAAGTAAATCAGAGGTGGTCTTCTGATTTTAGATTCTAGCGATGTGTCTGGTTTTCTACAATTCAGCACTTCTCTGTTGGTTTCTCTGCTGTCCATGGTACGTGCAACAATTGACATATAATATTTTTTTCTCAAAAGTACTCTGCAGTTTTTCTTTAAAATTCCTTTATTGCTCTAATGCATGTGTCTTCCTCAATCTTGGATTCTCTACGTAGACCTGGGAGTTTGAAGGTACTTCTACATGTATCTTAGCTGTTCCTATCTGCATTCTTCTGCAGAGGGAACTCTAATGTTATTCCTGGCATCTATTGGAGTCACTCTCGATCTTAGAAATCACATCCCTAAGTGCTGCTATAACCCTTGCTACTATATTGGCCTTCACTTTCTACAACCTCTCTATTTCCTCCTTTAGGCCCTGGTACTTCTCTAGTTTCTCGTCCTCCTTCTTCCTGATGTAGCTATCACTTGGCAATCCCAAAGGTGCTTTTTTCAGGAGGCAACTGGACTTTCTGCTTTTTCTTTGAAGACATTTTGCTTCTCATCCAAGAAGCTTCTTCAGCTCTGACTGGATACTGGGGAATGGAAGGATTTATATTCCTTGCAGACAGCTGGTCATTTGCATTCTTTTAGAGAGTCACTGAGGCCACTTGGAGGTTTATTTATATCCTCAGGATCACCTGAGTGGTGCACATGGGTGAGGAGCCTTCTTGGAACTGTTGAAAGGATTGTGTTGTAGACTGGAGATAGATGGTGTCGTATCCCTCCCCCTCTGTTGAGATAGGGCTGTTCAATTTTGACATAGATGGCCTCTTTGACCCCTCTTTCAAACCAGCAATCCTCTCTGTCCAAAATGTGGACTTTGTTGCTCCAAAAGACTGGCCTTTGTCTTTTAAATGCAAATGGATTGCTGAATCTAATGAGTTTGTTTTCCTTACTCACTAAAAGGATGCAAATGTCCAGCTATCTGCAAGGAGTATAAAACCTTCCATTCCCCACCAGCCAGTCAGAGGTGAAGAAGCTTCTTGGATGAGAAGTGAAACATCTTCAAAGAAAAAACAGAAAGTCCAGTTGCCTCTTGAAAAAAGCATTTTTGAGACAACCATGACCTGGATGACTATGAATCTCCATAGATTATCACTTGGCACTGCTACATCTATCCAGTGGTGTGATTCAAATAATTTAACAACCAGTTCTCTGCCCTAATGACCGACTGAGTGGCCGTGGCCCTGGTGGGCATGGCTAGGGACTGTGACAGGCAGCACTTGGGTTCCTACACCCCCTAGGAGCAAAAAGAGGCTGTGGGGGGAGGGAGGAGGCACGCCGCATCCCTCCGCACCCCATTTTGAGCCTAGTAGGCCTCCCTGCACTTACCTGGGAGCCAAAACAGGGCATGTGGGAATTTCTGGAGGGATCAGGGAAGGAAGGTGTGGGGCCAACCAGCAATTTAACAACCAGTATGGCCAAAGTGGTGCAAACTGATTGAATCCCACCACTGCGTCTATCCCCACTACTGTCTTCTGGTCCTTGTCTATTACTTCAATGTCTGGTTGCTTGGCCAGTGCCTGCCTGTCTGCCTGTCTGGACCTGGAAATCCAATAGGGTCTTAGCCCTCTTATATTCTGCTATGTTATATGGAATCTCCCATCTGGACTTGGTTGGGTCTAGCCCATACATTGTGTAGATACTCCTGACAGGTCATCATCTACTTGGTTGTGCTCTTCAGGGCATGCAATTCCTGCCTTCACCTGTGGTTTTCATCTATGCTTTTGATTGGGGGCAGCTTTACACTGTATTCACTTTTAGTCTTCTATTCTTAACCAAACTTGGTATTGTTTAACGGCTATAAGATCTACTGCCATGCTGGTTTATTTCTACTGTGTCTCCTGATTTTGTGTTTCAGAGAAAGCAAAGATTAGCCAATCAAGTCTCCTTAATCTTTTGCCACATACGCACCTTGCTTTCGATAGATGTAAGTAGCCGGCTCCTTGAGCAAAATACGACAGTGGTGGCCTTGAAGACTCAGAGTACAACTCTGTGTTTCTGGGTAAAACATGCATCGTACTGCCAATGGCAACATTTCAAGAGTGGCCAGTAGGCACAGGCTGTCCTTTGAACAAACTGTGAAGAAAGAAATATCCAACTATGAATTGCATAGGTTGATAAAACAAAGAGCAGGTGAAAACTGGTATTTTGGAGATCAAAATGGAGAACATAATCCAAAATGGACCAAACAAGGCCAATTCTCAGATGGCTACAGTGATGATATTTTGAAGGCCATTTCAAGAGGTGGTTTAATGTTCATCAAAAGAAACAAACAGAATCTATCTACTGTCCAATAGAGTAATGAAAGCTATAGTTCCTTTGCAGTTGCTTCCAGTTGTGTTGTTCTGGACACCCCATATCCTAAAGGTAAAGGTTCCCCTTGCACACATACGTGCTAGTCATTTCCAGCACTAGGGGATGGTGCTCATCTTCCTTACAAAGCCAAAGAGCCAGTGCTGTCCGAAGATGTCTCCATGGTCATCTGGCTGGCATGTCATCACAGAACGCCGTTCCCTTCCCACCAAAGTGGTCCCTATTTTTCTACTTGCATTTTTTACAGGCTTTTGAACTGCTAGGTTGGCAGAAGCTGGGACAAGTAACCTCACTCTATTACATGTTGCTAGGAATTCGAACCGCTGGACTGCCGACCTTTTGATCGACAAGCTCAGCGTCTTAGCCACTGAGCCACCATGTCCCTTATCCTAGGACACACCCCGTATCCTAGGACTTTCTAAATATCATGTGAAAAGAAGGGACAGTTATTACAAATGATACAGCTTTGTACATAATAATGTAAGACAGGTTTTTTTCCAACTTGATGCACTCCAGATATAAAGACACCAGGAATTCTGAGAGCTGCAATCTGAACACATATAAACAGAGAGAAAAAAAATCACTGTAGGATATACTTCTTTGTACTAATTATTATCACTTCTTAATGGTGAAGTTAGGCCTGTTTCTAAAGAAATCAAGTGACAACCTGGTTGAGTGAACCTAGGAAGAAGAGGAGGAGGAGGAGGAGGAGGAGGANGAGGAGGAGGAGGAGGAGGAGGAGGAGGAGGAGGAGGAGGAGGAGGAGGAGGAGGAGGAGGAGGAGGAGGAGGAGGAGGAGGAGGAGGAGGAGGAGGAGGAGGAAGAATTTTCCAATCAAATTTCACATCATCTGTTTTATAAATGTTACAAGTCTTACACTCCAAAAGGCAGGAAATGGGATCGCACTATGAGTCTACTTTTGGGTTGTTAATATCTGAGTTAAGCTCGAAACATAAATAGTGCCTTTGAAAGACCAGCCCTGAAAAGTTGAATCTAGAAGTGAAGTTCCAACTATCTGCTCTTGCCATACAGATACCATCCTCTTGACAGCAATTTGCATCAGATAGAAAGAAGCTATTTCATTCCTGCACAGGGCTTCCAGACATAGCTAAATAGATTTGTTTTTTGTTTTCTTTTGCTTATTCCCTTTTAAAGTTGGGATAAACTTCAAAAAGTCATCTAATGTGAAATATAAGCCATGTGCTTAAGTCATCAGCCTCCAGTTTCAAATGGCTTTCTTAGAAGTTAGTAATTAAAAAAGATTTCAGTAACTCCCTTTCAGTCTGTCCTGATTCAACCCTACTTCTACATCCACATTTTGTTTAAAAACTGGCATATTAATTCCAGTTAGTCCATTCACAATGTAATTAATACAACTTGCATTTAAGAAGTCTTAGAGGCAATTTGGTGTGTGATAAAGATACCAAACTAGAAACTAGGAGTTCTAGTTCTACCTTAGAAACCTGGGTGACCATGGGCCAGTCACTTTCTCTCAACCCAGCAAAGAAGTCAATGTCAAACCACTTCTGAAGTCTGAGAGAAGGAGGGAGGGGGCGGGGAAGGAAGGAAGGAAGGACCATCATTTTGAAAAACAGGCCATCTTACCTGAGAGACAAAAATCTCGGATGGCAGCAAACTCACTGGAAGGATCTCTGCTGATCTGGATGACATCATATTTAGAAATGGAAGGATCAAGAATAGTGGAGGTCCTGTCCAAACGTTGCCATTTGTCCAAGGTCACTAAAAACCCAAATGCAGAAATTCAACAGAAGTCTTGAGAACCGTAATTTATATGTGTTGGAATACAAAACAAAATAATGGATCAGAGGAGCCACATAATCAGTGGGACACTAAGTAAAATCATAGGATTCTGTTGTCAAGAAATATGTGTGAATGTTCTACTGAAGGTTATAACTATAGTTGTAATTAATTAATCTCTTTAATGGTCTGTAACCTCCCTGAGTTCTCATCCTTTTATTCAATCATTTTCATTTAATGACCCGTATAATCCCTTGCGGGATGGAGTCAGGGAAACTAAATGGAGATAGCAGGGTGTTTTAATGGCCAGATGCCCTTCCTGTTGCCAATGCGAAGTTTTATTCAGTAGATATATTCTCAATGTGCCAAGAGAGAGAAAAATCTGCCTCTTCCTAGGATCAAGCTCACAGCCTCCTGAGAGGCGAGAACTCCACCTCTAAGCCACCACACCACTCCTCAAATTCTGCCCACATAGAGGTATTTCAGTACAGACAGTCCTCAACTTATAAACCATTCATTTAGTGATCATTTAAAGTTACAATGGCACTGAAGAAAGTGACATTTTTCATACTAATCACCATTGCAGCATCCCCATGGTCATGTGATCAAAATCCAAACACTTGGCAACTGACTCAGTTTATGATGGTTGAAGTGTCCCGCGATCATGTGAATCGCCTTTTGTGACCTCATAAGCAAAGCTAAGGAGGAAGCCAGATTTAATAACTGTATTACTCATTTAACAATTGCAGTGTTTCACTTAACATCTGTGGCAAGAAAGGTCATAACATGGGGCAAAATTCACTTAACAATTGTCTTGTTTAGCAATAGAAATTCTGAGCTCCGTTGTGGTCATAAGTCAAGGACCATTTGCAATATGGTCTCCCAAGATATGGAACTTCTTCTGCCTTTGAGAGAAAGTTAGAGACTTTCACATTCTGCTAGAAGTAGTTTAGAACAGGGGTCTTCCAACTTGACAGCGTAAAGACCTATTGAGTTCAACTCCCAGAATTCCTCCTCCAGTCATGTTAACTTAGGAATTCTGGGAGTTGAAGTCCACAAGTCTTAAACTTGCCAAGTTTGAAGACCCTTGGTTTAGAAGAACTGCCCATCCAATCTCTTTGACTTCAGATTTGGTAGAACATTTCAAAAAAGGCTGCTTCCTCCTGCTGTCAGCATGATTTCAAACAAACTAAATCATGGTTAACATCAGATCCAATCTCCTGTCTTTCCCGGAATGTACATAAAATTGAACAACTCTCTTGGTTTTATTTCTCACTGCATATTTGTTTTTCAAAAGCCAACACTTTAATAGTTGGATTTAAAAACAATAACAGAAGAGAGGTTTTACAGACTCTCAGCAGTTTTGTTTTCTGTTTTTGCCATAAAAACAACAACAGAAGTGGAGCCTTTCCAGGGACAGGAATTTAAGAAAAACAGTTTAAACAATAATTACACATCAATTTTCTGCAGTCTGAGTTGCCAGTTCCAACAGAGTGGAAGTTATTTGTCTAGCTCCAGACCCAAGTCTGAAAATGACTACTTATGCTCTTAAAAGAAAAAAGAAAAGACAGACATCCTTTGTTTTTTATCCAATGTAAGCCAAAGATGTCTGAACCATCTTGCTGATTTTAAAGGAAATTTGGTTTGGGATAATAGATCACTCACAGTCACTTATGCTGACATCATCCGCATACCAGGATTTATATATCCTTATTTATTTAAATAAATAAGTTTTATTCATTTAAATAAATAAAATCCTGGCTGCTCTTTAGAAGGCCAGATCCTGGAGATCGAAACTCAAAGACTTTGGCCACCTCATGAGAAGGAAGGACTCTCTGGAGAAGAGGCCTCATGCTGGGAACGATTGAGGGCAAAAGAAGAAAAGGACAACAGAAAATGAGGGGCTGGATGGAGTCACTGAAGCAGTCGGCGTGAGCTTTAAATGGACTCCAGAAGATGGTAGAGGATAGGAAGGCCTGGAGGAACGTTGTCCATGGGGTCGCAATGGGTTGGACACCACTTCGCCAGCTAACAACAGCAACAACAATTATTTATTGATAGATTGATAGATTTGATAGATTGATAGATTGATAGATTGATAGATTGATAGATTGATAGATTGATAGATTGATAGATTGATAGATTGAATAGATTGATAGATTGATAGATTATTAGATTGATAGATTGATAGATTGATAGATTCTTTGTAAGGCCACGCCAGGAATACTGCATCCACTTTTGGTTACCACAACACTAAAAAAGGGACTTTGGAAAAAGTTCAGAGAAGAGCAGCTAGGATGATTAAAGGCCTGGGACCAAACTATGAAGAACGTTGCAGGAACTAAGTTTGGCTAGTCTAGGAGGAAAAGAAGGAACTAGGGTGGACATACTGTATGTTGTTTGTGGCTTGTAGAAGAGACCTATGGCTCCACATATAGGTCTCAGTTTCTCAAATCAGTGGTAATTGCAGCCACAAAATGTTGCACACTATGATCTAAAGATGGTTCTCCACCTTTGTAAATATTCTCAGTCATCCAGGTCATGGTTGTCCCTGTTTTTAGGAGGCAACTGGACTTTCTTGTTTTTTCTTTGAAGATGTTTCGCTTCTCATCCAAGAAGCTTCTTGAGCTCTGACTGGACGGTGGGGAACAGAAAGATTTGTATTCCTTGCAGACAGCTGGTCATTTGCATCCTTTTAGAGGGTCGTTGAAGCACTTGGAGGTTTATCTATGTCCTCAGGGTCACCTGAGTAGTGCTCCTGGTTCCTATAAGCTGCAATTTTTTTCCTCTGGAAATCTATTCCTTTTTTCCACACCATTCCAAGAGTGTTCATCCCAAACTATACAGCTAAAAGTCTGTAGAGATTCTCAGTCATCCAGGTCATGGTTTTCCCAAAAGTGCTTTTTCAGGAGGCAACTGGAACTACTCAGGAGACTCCGAGGACACAGATAAACCTCCAAGTGCTTCAACGACCCTCTAAAAGGATGCAAATGACCAGCTGTCTGCAAGGAATACAAATCCTTCCATTCCCCCACTTTCCTGTCAGAGCTGAAGAAGCTTCTTGGATGAGAAGCAAAATGTCTTCAAAAGAAAAAAAACAACAAGAAAATCCAGTTGCCACCTGAAAAAAAAAGAAAGAATGCATCTTTAGGTTCTCCACCGTTGTATAAAATGTTGAGTTTCATACAGTAACTAAGCAACTCCGTTGAAGCAGATGCATGGATCACTTTCCCCGAGTAAAGTTCCCTTCTTTCAGCCAGACCACATTTGGGTCATCCCAGTGTCACTTGGATCAATTTTTTTCATTGCATAATTATAACTTTCGGCATCCAACTCCTCCTGAATCTTTTATTGTTAAATTACAGAATCTTCATAAAAAGAACATCTGGAAAGCTAAATATTTTTACGAAGGACAGGAAGGAGAGAAGGATGGGTGTTGGGGGGAAATGAGAAGAATGTCTGCTATAGCAATTTGACAAGCGAGAGTCGCTCGAAATATAAGCTAAAACCCAGCCTAATGCAAAGCTAAACACAACCTGGATTATCGCCCTGACTCCTCTGATACTGAAAGAAACACTGTCGGTTTGTGCTTGTGTGCAACAACACAGCAAACACCAAGCTCACCAAAGCCTGTCAGGCAGATAAACAAAAGTAAATAAAAATTGTATAAATTGTATAAATTGTATAAAAATACTATTCAGACCCAGAATAGTAAGAAATGGACTTACTTATTTGATGTTTGTGGATCATAATCTGTAAAGACCGTACCGGACTGTTTTGTGTTGGCAATCGATTGACTATGAGGGTAAAGATTCATTCTTTGAGCTTGTGGACTGGTTTCCACATGTTTCATTACCTGGCTAAGTAACATCTCCGGTGACAAAGTGACATCTTAAGTAACCAACCCATGAGTTCGGAGAATGAACCTTTACCCTCATCCTACACCCAATCTACAGATATTTGCCACTATTACAAAGATTTAACTTTTATCTCAATTGCAGAAATAAGACACTATAAACTAAATCAAATATGTGCAAAGTGTCCCAGCTCCATCATAACATTCTGTTCTTCTGCACGATTTAAATATTTAGTTCTTATACATACTGGTAGTGCTTGACTTACAGCAACAGTTGGGATGGGAATTTCCACCAATGAGCAAAGCAGTTTTTCAGCGAGTCACCTAAATTTTATGACTTTTTTTTTGCTGCAGTCATTAAGTGAAACATAGAGTTGTTAAGCAAATCTGGTTTCCCTCCCACCCATTGACTTTGCTTGTCAGAAGCCAGATGGGAAAGTCACAAACTGGCAGCCAGGTGACTCTGGGACACTGCAATGGTCATAAGTACATGCCAGTTGCCCAGCTTGTCAATTTTTATCATATGGCCACGGAAACACTGCGATGGTCATAAAAGCAATAGAAACAGCACTTAGACTTATGTCTGGCTTGGGACCAGGTTATCTGAGGACTGTCCCTTGCCAGTCATTTGTACCCGACCCACCAGAGCGGGAAGGAAAGGAATGTTGCAGGTCCCATCCCCTAGGGAGATACAATTTTATTATTTTATATTAGTTTTATTGTTTTATATATGAGGTTTTTATATTCATGTAAGCCTTCTTGAGTCACCATGTGTGAATAGACAGCAATATAAATTTCCTAAAATACATACATACATACCGCTTCACGGCATTTTATAGCCTTTTCTAAGCAGTTTACAGAGTCAGCATATGGCCCCCTCAACCATCTGGGTCCTCATTTTACCCACCTCTGAAGGAGGGAAGGCTGAGTCAACCTTGAGCCTGGTGAGATTCGATCTGCCAAATTTCAGGCACCCGACAGTAAGCAGAAGTAGGCTGCAGTACTGCATTCTAACCACTGTGCCACCACAACTCATAAGTAAAAGGACTGGTTGTAAGTCACTATTTTTAGTACTGTTGTAACTTTGAATGGCCATTAAACAAATGGTCATAAGTCAACGGTTACCTGCACCTAAACTAGACCTCTGAGAAACCAGGTAGGTTTTTTGTGATCCCACTGTGGACAGTGATATATCTCCCTTGGTGTCTATCGTATTTTGCTAGATTTTCCATTTTAAGAAAAGTGAAAAGTTAACATGCTTCTAAATGCATAGTGTCTGAAAGACTAACTTCAGACACTATATTTAATCTTTGTCATTCTTCCAAGCCACAGGCATCTTAAACAACTTAAAAGTGCTGGGTGGCTGGAACTCAGTGCTTTTTTAAAGAACGGTGTCCATCTGTCCCTAAAAAAGATACGGTGAAGTTGGGATGGTCGACAGAATTCTGAGAAATTAAAGGGAAAAGTAGAAAGCAACATCCCAGTTTTCCTTCTGGTAAATGAAAACTCGAAAAAAGTCTTCAACTTTTGCAAAGGCGTCCATCAAGCCAAAAAGATGGGAGGTCTTCAAACAGAATTTTAGGAAACTTAAATAGATCAGAAATCCATGTTCTTGCCCATCGCCTGATGGAGATAGGAATATCAGCCTGGCATCTTCTAGCTGAGCCAGCACTAAACTTCTAATGTTGACTAGAACTTTTGGAAGTTGACGATCTGAAGGACTATGGAGATTCTCAGTCATCCAGGTCATGGTTGTCCCAAAGGTGTTTTTTTCAAGAGGCAACTGGACTTTCTGGTTTTTCTTTGAAAACATTTCACTTCTCATCCAAGAAGCTTCTTCAGCTCTGACTGGATGGTGGGGAATGGAAGGATTTGCAAGGAATATAAAATCCTTCCATTCCCCACCATCCAGCCAAAACTGAAGAAGCTTCTTGGTTGAGAAGCGAAACGTCTTCAAAGAAAAAACAAGAAAGTCCAGTTGCCTTCTGAAAAAGCACCTTTGGGACAAAATCTGAAGGAGTATCACTTTTGGAGGACACTGCTGTATAAGATGATTTACAAACTGCTATATCTGTCAAGATGAGATGTCTGATACAATCCTCTATGGGCCTACACAGAAGATTATTCCGCTGAATTTTGTGGATTTTGACCCAGGAATTCATCTCTGGAATTTGCATTCTAGGTGGTGTTTCTCAACCTTGTCAGATCGTGTGGACTTCAACTCCCACAATCTTCAAGTTGCCAAAGTTGAGAAACTCTGCCACAGGGACAAAGAACTGAACTGAAATATCATTTGCTTTTCCATTTCATCTGGCACTGCTATGCAAAACAGAAACAGAAATGAGATTGCTACTGTTCATCACATTTTTGAAAAAGGAGGGGAAAAAAATCAAGAAAAGACAGCATTTTTTTCTATCTCATCCAGAACAACTAGCTTTCAGGGATCTAACTGTAGAAGCAGGATAGCAAAGGATTTTCCTTGAAGAAATCCTAGCAGGTCCTATTTATTTTCCTGAACCTGTTACAAGTGAGTATTTCAGCCAGTCTAACTGGAGATGAGAGAACACTGTATGACAATATGTACCACTTTTCCGAAATCTTTGGTGGGTAATAACTATAATCAGACCTTGGCACTTTCCTCTACCCACCAAGCTGTCATTTGAAAGAAAGAAGAAACCAGCCAACGTTGAAAGGAAAGCACACCACATGTTTATCTGGATTGTTAAAATAGGTGGCTTCTAAACAGGGCTCAAGCCGTCCTCTTCCAAATCAGTAGTTTCAAACCACAGCAATCCCATAATAAGTCTCCACTACTCCACATTCCATGGTCCATTTGAGATGGTAGACCTGAGGAACTTCCGCTGTATGAATTTCAAAGATGCAATTATTGCTAATTGGAACGTTTTCCCAGCTGACCCAAAGCTGCTTTTTTTCAAGAGGCAACTTGACTTTCTGGTTTTTCTTTGAAGATGTTTCACTTCTCATGCAAGAAGCTTCTTCAGCTCTGACTGGGTGGTGGGAATGGAAGGATTTATACTCCTTGCAGACAGCCGGTCATTTGCATCCTTTTAGTGAGTCATTGAGACCACCTGGAGGTTTATCTGTGTCCTCAGGGTCACCTGAGTAGTGAAACTAAGTAGTTTCAACAATTCCAAGAAGGCTTCACACCCATTTGCACTACTGAGGACACAGATAAACTTCCAGGTAGCCTCAATGACTCTCTAAAAGAATGCAAATGACCAGCTACCTGCAAGGAGTATAAATCCTTCCATTCCCCACCATGCAGTCAGAGCTGAAGAAGCTTCTTGGGTGAGAAGTAAAATGTCTTGAAAAAACCCCAGAAAGTCTAGTTGCCTCTTAAAAAAGCACCCTTGGGACAACCATGGCCTGGATGACTGAGAATCTCCACAGACATTTTACTAGTTGAATTTCCAAGTTGCAGAGGAGAAGAGCTATATTAGATCTACAGGTAGTCCTACCCAGGACCATTCATTGAGGACCGCTGGAAATTACATCAGTGCTGATAAAAGTTAGTTATGATCAGTCCTTCCACTTACAATCTTCACAGATCCTCACAATTACAGGATCATGATTCTGGTGCTTAGCAACTGGTGTATATTTATGATGGTTGCATGTGATCACCATTTGATCACACGTGATCACCATTTGTGACTTTCCCAGCCAGCTTCCAACAAACAAAGTCAAGGGAAAGGGCCAGTCTACCTTAACGACTGCATGATTCAGATAACAACTGCAATGATCTGTTTAACGACTAGGGTGAAAGAAGTCATAAAATCAGGTGTGACTCGCTTAATGAAACACATCACTTAGCTATGGAAGTTCCAATTCCAATTGTGGTCATCAGTCAAGGACTTCCTGTACTTGTCCTTCTCCTGGTTCCTAGGAACCTGTAGCTCAGTTATCTTCCATTGACTCAAGATATGTTTTCCTTACCGTTTTCTTGATTTTCTGGTAAAGGAATGGGTGGACACACACGGGGCACAATTGCTATGGAAAGAAGAAAAAGAGGGACCATTTTCATTAACAGAAACAAGGATTCATGGAACACTTAAAAGAACAGAGGAGAATCAAGCATGGTTAGAAAAGCAAAATCAAGATGGCAGCTACAATGGTGGTGATGGAACCTCTTGTCTGTTGGGTTTTTTTTTTTAATGTGTGTCACATACATGCCCTGTGGAGATCCCAGGAATGCACGTTATCCTGCCACAGGATATAAAGTAAGGTGTTAAGTGAAGAAAATTAGGAAGACAGACAGTTCAAATGAATATATAGGTTTATCAGGGGTGGGATTCTACCAGTTCGCACCTATTTGCTAAAACTGGTTGTTAACATTCTAAGCAGTTCAAAGAACCAGTTGTTAGAAGAAATTACTGGTCTAATCCTGTAAGGAAGGCAGGAAGGAAACATTCTGGAGTTGCTTACAGAAACTGCCTCTCTGTTAACCCTTATTACGTTCTTGGCAGGACTAGATTTCCCGTCTCAGGAACGTCTCTGGAGTTTTTTTCCCCTCCTTTGCTGGTAATTTGCTTGTGTGGAGTGACCATTTAAAATTACAATGGCACTGAAAAAGGTGACTTATGACCATTTTTCACACTTACCACTGTTGCAGCATCCCCACAGTCATAAGAGGCCAGGCGAGGAGATGCATGCCTCGATGTGAATGATATTGAGTTGGCCACACCCAACCAATAACATGACCACCAAGCCATGTCCACCCAGTCACATGATCACCAAGCAACACCCACCAACTAAGCCATGCCCACAGAACCAGTTGTTAAAAAATTTGAATCCCACCCCTGAGGTTTATGGCAAGCTTAAGCTCTCTACAAGAACCTGAACTACTAACAGTCAAAGCGAATGGGCAGCAGATAAGAGTCAATGAAATTCAAGGTGGGATGGACTTTGATTTTGTTTAGGCCTAAAGGGATTTGAGACTGATGATGTGTTTGACCCCTCCCTTGGTTTCAGTCTGGTCCTCTCCTGCAAAAGGATATTGAGATAGACTCTACCATAATGTCTAAGAAAGCTACACTTTTGGGGGAATGAGGCAGGAAGAGGAATAATCAATCACCAAAGCAAGGTATGTAGAGCCATGGTGGTGCAGTGGTTAGAGTGCAGTACTGCAGGCTACTTCTGCTGACTGCTGGCTGATTGCCATTTGGCAGTTCGAATCTCACCAGGCTCAAGGTTGACTCAGCCTTCTATCTTTCCAAGTCAGTAAAATGAGAACCCAGATTGTTGGGGGGAATATTCTGACTCTGGAAACAACTCAGAGAGGGCTATAAAGCACTGTGAGACAGTATATAAGTCTAAGTGCTATTGCTATATTACAGGTCCCATCTATTAGTTATACACATCTGGTAGGACTATGAAAAAGAGCCTTCTCTGTGGTGGCTCCTTCTCTATGGAACATCATTCCCACAGAAGTTTAATTGAACTTCACCTTCTTATTTCTCCAAAAGGCCATGCAAACATGGTTTTGTCAGTGGGATCCCAAATGGAGACGGAGACAATCAAGTGGTTGGCTTGGTTGTGTTGCTGCTGCCAGGGCAGGAGGGATTTGATTGTTATATTGTGGGTTTCTAATGTTGTCATCTGCCCAGCATCACCTGTGTGTGAGTTGGGCGGCCCTATTGATTTGTTTAAGAAATAAAATAAATAATAAAGCTCAGTAATCCAAGACTTTATCAATAGAAAGGAATCACATGTGAGACATTGCATATCACCATATCTCCATTTTGCTGGAATCAACAGGCTGTATCTAATGTCCCATCTAGTTATCTGCTGCAGTTTGTGTAAATTTGCAGTATATCAGCCTATACAAAGCTGACCTACAGACTGGAAACCAGTCCTATATCTATCAGCCCTTTGAGGTAGACCGGACTAAGAAACCAATTCCATGTAGTGGAGAGCTACTTTTACTGTACTACTCATAGAAACAAAATCTTGCCAGTCTGAATGCCCCACTCTCCTTCTTTACTGTGAATTAGGGAGGGAGGAGTGGTACGGAGGCCTAGAGATGCCACTCTTGCCTCACAATCAGGAGGCTGTGAGTTCGATCCTAGGTAGAGGCAGATATTTCTCTCTCCGGGCACAATGACAATATATCTGCTCAACAAAACTCCACATTGGTGACAGGAAGAGCATCCGGCCAGTAAACACTTTGCTATCTCCATTCAGTTGCCCAGACTCTACCCCACAAGGGATTATGGGGTCATTAAAAGATGATGATCATGATCATGATCATGATGATGTAAATTAGGGAGGGACTTGTCTGAGAGATTTTCTCTAGTTATTTTTTGTCCGAGGCTCAAATCTTTCTTATCCAGTGGATCTTCCTCCTATCCTACTAGCCTTACATCTACACCTTCCCTACACCTACACTTTCTACAATACAGATAGTCCTCGGCTTACAGCAGCTTGTTTAGCGACCATTCGAAGTTACAACGGCGCTGAACATAGTGACTTATGACCAATTTATTCACACAAATGTTGCAGCATCTCCATGGCCACATGATCAAAATTCAGATGTGTAGCCACTGACTCATATTTATGATGGTTCTGGAGTCAGGTGATTACTTTTTGCCACCGTCTGACAAGCGAAAATCAATGAGGAAGCCAGATTTACTTCACAACAGTGGTGGTATTCTCCCGGTTCAGCCCGGTTCTGCTGAGCCGGTAACAGCGATGAGCAGCGAAGACCAAATCAGTTCTCTCTGCCACTCTGCTGTTGGGCCTACCTGCCCTCCCGTGCTCCCATACTCACCTTTATCCTCTGAATTTGAAGTGCAGTTGCTTTCCTCGGCACAGTAGAGTGCCATGTGGCAGCTGCTGAAGCAACTGGAATCGTGCAGGCTTGCAGGAGGTGAGTTAGAATGCCTCTGTGCCTGTGCAAAGTGCATGTTTTGTGTGGGCGCACACGCAAAGTGTGTGCCCGCATGCAAAGTGCACCCACCAAGCCACACCCACCAAACCGGTGGCAAAAATATTTGAATCCCACCACTGCTTAACAACCATGTTACTAACTTATCAACTTCACAAACAGCGGCAAGAAAGATCATAAAACAGACCAAAGCTCGCTTAACAAATGTCTCACTTAGCGACATAAATGTTGGGCTCAATTGTGGTTGTAAATCAAGGACTACCTGTATAATGATTTCTCTTGCTTTAGCAGAGACTCTACCCCTTGAGGGTTCAGAATGACTCTATCCCTTGCAGACAGGATTTGATAATAACTTGCTACTTAAGCCAAACCAAGTCTTATTGCTCAATACAGCTTATCGGTTCACAAGAAAACGAAGGAACTATAAACATTATTTTGATTAAAATACTGATGCCTGTTGATAAAAGCATCTGCAGGCTGAATTCACACTCCCTGAGCAAGAGTTCAGCAGAGTTCAGCTGCAAAATTTAAAACTTCTTTATGTTCCAGATTGCCTCTGCCTGGGACTGTAAGTATTTACTGTCTCTGCTTAAATAATCAGTTGCATATGTACAGAACGTGGTATGGAATACTTTCCTGCGGACTCAAGCAGAAACTGACCTGCTATTAAACTGGATTAGCTTTTCTAGTACAATTTTTAAAAATAAGAAAACCTCATAGATTTCCTAATAACCTTAAAAAGCAAACTGTGGGATACACATACGTGCATATTATGCAGCTATATATAGGAACATGTGTTATATTGAAGTGTAATTCAGATTTTTTTGGCTTAAGTGCCATCAAAAATGGCAATCTGTCCAGGATCACATCTGGCAATCTGTTCAAAACACCCATTGCAGGAGAGATGGAACATCTTGAAGGAATATATCTTACATCTGGATCATCTACCTATTTTGGCTATTTTATTCCTCCTTCTGGTTGGGGTTTTTTTTTTTTTTTAGGTCTTAAAGCAAGGAAGCATGTGGGAANTTTTTTTTTTTTTTTAGGTCTTAAAGCAAGGAAGCATGTGGGAAAAATGTGAAGGATTTTCCAGGCAGGATAACTAAGAATTATTGGCTTTCATTATTGAAAATAAAATATTGCCTTGAATTCTAAAACAAGAAAAGCAGAACTTTGGCAAGTGTTTCCTGGCAAAAGTCTAATGAAGGCTGGATTGCAAATTTCTGACATCTCCTCTGTAAGATTTCCCTGTCCAGCCTTATTCAACTCAAGGGCCAGTGCTCATTGCTGTTTCATAGCTGAGGGAGTTAGTATTGTCTAAAGACACTTCCATGGTCATCTGGTCAGCAGGACTACACATCGAAGCTCACAGAAGGCTGTTACCTCCCTACTGAAGGGGTACCTATTTTTCTACTCACATTTGCATGCTTTCAAACTGCTAGGTGACTGGAGCTGAGGCAAGAACCGGCACTCACCCCATTGGTTGTCACTTGGGTGTCTCACCCAAGCTGTCACTTTCCATGTCTTTAACAGCTGAGCCAACAGCGGCTTCATCCAGTGGTGGGATTCAAAAATGTTTACTACCGGTTCTGTGGACGTGGCATGGCTTGGTGGGCATGATTTTGTGGGCATGGCAGGGGAAGGATACTGTGAAATCCCCACTCCCTCCTCACCCCACAAACCTGCTTTCCAGTTCCATTCTCCTGTGCAGGGCAACAAAAGAAGAGCCAGCTGATCAGCTGGGACTCGGGAGGCAGAGAATAAATGGGGGCAGAGAAAGTCAGAGGTGGCATTTGCCGGTTCTCTGAACTACTCAAAATTTCCACTACTGGTTCTCCAGAACTGGTCAGAACCTGCTGAATACCACCTCCGGCTCTATCTTCTCTATACTCTTCAGCTAGCAGTTGAAAGAGATCTATGCATGGAGAGACCCAGAGGTATTCAGCCGGTTCGGACCAGTTCTGGTGTACCGGTAGTGGAAATTTTGAGAAGTTTAGAGAACCAACGAATACCACCACTGGCTGACCTGCCTACCTGCCCCCACCATTACTTTTCCTATATTCCCTTGTTTTTTAGCTCAGCTGATTCACATGGCAGAGCGGATAGCCATGCCTCAGCTGAGCCAAAAAAACCCAGCTCAGCTCACCAGCACTGACACACAGAGGGAGGTTTTTGAACCCTGCATGCACCTCATAGAACCAGTAGGAAAAAAAATGTGGAAATCCACCACTGAGAAACCCTGACAGAAGATGATGAATGGACACAAACATGTCCATGTACATGGAATATCTTTTCAGTTTCAATCCAACATGGTTATTTCGTATAGTATAGTATAGTATAGTATAGTATAGTATAGTATAGTATAGTATAGTATAGTATAGTATAGTATAGTATGTTATGTATAGTTAGTATGTATCAGTGTCATGCCCTTGGTAGAGTCGGACTCTGAGGGAGGAGGAACAGCCGAAGGTGGAGATGTGGCTCCAAGAGGTTGTGGGAAGAGGTAATATGAGCTGGCTGAGCGTCAGAGGAAGAACCAGGCCATCCCTTCTAACCCAAAAAATCAGGGAGGAACGAGAAGGAAACACTTTGGCTTACGACGAGGCATCCCCTCATGGTAGTTGCAGCTGAGAATAGTATACAAGAGAGCGTTAAAGACACCATTGCCAGAAGCAAAGCATGTTTTATTTGGGCTGAAGTAATCTGGTTGGTTCCTCGTCCAAGCAGATGTGCCTTGTTATTTTCCTTGAATTGGTCATTACTTATCCTGGGCTCTGTTGTGGAAAATTGCGTTCATTGTAGTTTTGTTGGTTTTTTATTTCACCTCTATCTGCCTCATTAAGTGTTCAGAATATGATGCTTTCTTTTGAAAGACTATTCAGAGTAATGTATTATATCTCCAACTGAGAATTATGGAAACAGTGGGGAGCCAAGATGGAGGCATAAGAAGACATTTATTTTACATTTTGGATTTGTTATGTTTGTCGTACACTCCAGTCATCACAGTATCAGTATAAAGTATAGTATAGTATAGTATAGTATAGTATAGTATAGTATAGTATAGTATAGTATAGTATAGTATAGTATAGTATTATTTTTTGTTAAATTCATTTGCCCTCTACATTGTCCTGGGACTATTCTAGGTAGCTTGCAACAATAAAAAGGAAGAAAAATGACAGGAGTGTAAACAGAAAAGAAGTAAAATAATAGAGCAATAAAATAAACAATGACAAAAGAAGGTAGCAAGAATAAATAAAGCCCTGGGAGATGCAGTGGTTAGAATGAAGTATTACAGGCTAACTCTGCCCACAGCCTGGAGTTTGATCCTGATAGGTTCAGACTTGACCCAGCCTTCCATCCTTCTGGTAAAATCAAGAATCAGATTGTTGGGGAAAATATTCCAGTATTTCAGAGGTTGCCACAAAGAGGAGGGGGTCAACTTATTTTTCAAAGCAGCAGAGAACAGGACAAGAAACAATGGATGGAAACCAATCAAGGAAAGATTTGATACTCACAGGATTTCTGATACCAGCCGAAGGGATGCACCCTGGCCTCAGTTTCCAGAGATGTACAAGGAGAAATTTGCCAGTCATTTCTTAATTTGTCACTGCAGGTTTGAATTCCCAAGCTGCCCAGAGTCAAACACAAGATCTTGCTGTCTGAAATGAGAAAACCGTGGTAAGTTGTCATTGTTTTTCTATAAATTTCCTTAGGCGCTTGGCATTTTTAAATAATCCATCCACACTGAAGAAATAAAAACATTCGAGTTGATAGGATGGCTTGTCTGTCATAAAATTAGCTGTGTGACCTGGCTGTCACAAAAAAATGGCAAAGCATTTGGAATAACCAACATGTTTTAGCAAAACTATTGTAAAACTGAATCATGTAACTGCAGGATGCTACAAATGGCCATAAATACAGGCTGGTTGAAAAGAGCCTGATGGACAGTTATGTGACTTTGGAAAAGCAGCCATTGGAAGTTCAGAACTGGGTCATCAGTATCTTTGGGGAGTGGTCCATCATAACTGCAGGCCGGTCATAAGTAGAGGATTACCTGAATGTGGTTGATGGGACTTGAAAATGACTTTTTTAAAAATAATTTTTTAAAATATTTTTTATTAAACAAAAATATTAAAAACAATGAATGTGGTGTAATCATCCTGACACACCTATTTGTCATAAAATAGGTCTATTTTATGCTCTATTATGGTTAGCATATAATACAAATTTACAAACTATATAAATTTATACATTACAACAATTGTCCATATTCTTAATATCCTTATCTTATTTTAATTTTAACTCTTCCTTTTTTTTTAGTTTAGTTTAGTTTGGTTTGGCTTGGTTTGGTTTGGTTTAGTTTAACTTTATTATCAATGCACCTTGTACAACAAAATCAAACACCATCTTTAGTGCATATCATGACCATGAAAATAAACACAAACACACATCCTTCACCCTCCACACATTGAACCGAAAACCCCCAACACCACACCAACACTGCACTATACAGTAGAATTCAACAGAGCTGGGATAGACTGATACCCTGGGATACAGGCTGTTTTTTTCAGCCTATTTGTCCTTGTTTTTATTATTCTGTACCATCTGCCAGATGGTAACAGTTCAAAAAAGGAGTTCCCAGGATGAGATGGATCTTTGAGAATGTTTTAAACTTTCTTAAGGCAGCGGGAGCTATAAAGCTCTTCCAAAGAGGGGAGAAGGCAACTAGTGATCCTCTGGGCAATGATGATAACCCTCTGGAGTGCTGTCCCATCTGCCACTGTGCAATTGGCAAACCATACAGAGGCAAACCAACCATTGGTAAAATTTATCCCATACTTTATAGTATTCAGCCTCGTCCTTATTTTTTAATTCCAACGTTAGTTTATCCATTTCAACGCATGTCCATATCTTTTCAGTTATCTCAGTTTCATAAAATTTCCACTTTTGAGCATAGACTAATCTTGCTGCCATGATCACGTGTGTTATTAGATACATAAGTTCCTTATTGTATCTCTCTGTATTAATTCCCAGCAGAAAGAATTCCAGTCTATATTCAAGTTTAATCTCACCCATTTCTTCTAACCAACTCTGAATTTTATGTCCAAAATCCTGGGCTTTCCTACAAGTCCACCATATATGATAATACAATCCATTCTCCTAGGACTTGAAAATGACTTGATGGCACATAATCCATGAATCAATGACTCTTTGTCAATCCTACCTACATCTGACCTCCTTATGGCCAGTTTCACAAATGCATATAGGTAATCCTTGATTTATGACCAAAATTGAGTCCAACATTTCTGCTACTAAGCGAGATCAAGTTCTTAAAAGTGAGTTTTGCCCCATTTTACAATCTTGCCACAGTTGTTGAATGAATCAGTGCAATTGTTAAGTTAGTAACATGGTTGTTAAATGAATCTGGCTTTCCTATTGACTTTGCTTGTCAAAAGATCACAAAAGGGGAATTATATAATCCCAGGACTTTGCAACCATTCTAAATATGAGCCAGTTGCCAAATTTTGATCATGTGACCATGGGGAAGCTCTGTTGGAAGAAATATCCATCTGGTTCAGTTCCAAGCCAGGAGAAAGACACCGGAAACATGGAGGCTGATTGGAAAGATGGTTTTTTGGAGAAGCAGAACAACATGGGTTCTGGGCAGCTGACCATATGGAGTTAAGAGTGGGTAGCTTTTATACTTTCTCTTGGGCTTTGAACTTGAGCTTCCTGTTCCTCTGCAAGAACATGTATTCTATTGGTTGTTGTCAGACTCCCATGGGCCATGTAGCTGGCTCTATAGGTTGTCTGAGCTAAGTTTGGCTGAAGTTTGGATTTTCTGAGATGATATAATAAAGAGGCTTGTGTTCTCAAAAGGTGCGCAGCCCCCCACACTCCATTTTTTGCCTTCCTGAGTCTCAGGGAAGCCTCCTGGGAGCAAAAACACCCCTCAGGAGACTTCCCTGAGGCCCAGGAGCATGGGGAGGAAGGTGCTGCACAAAAAAAAAAGAAGCCACACCCACCCAGTCACATGGCCATGTCCACCTAGCCACTCCCACAGAACCGGTAGTAAAAATATTTGCACCCCACCCCTACTTTGAATGGCCAATAAATGAATGGTTGTAAGTGAAGGATTATATGTATATATTTGTTCTCTGTTCATGTCCAAAGTGCAGTGCTGACCAGAAAGAAATAGCCTGCTCCTTTGTCTTCACCTTTTCTAAAGAACATAAATTAACCAGCAACAGAAGCAGCAAAGTAGGATGTAAGTTGTTGGCTATAGCCCTTTCCGTTGAAGCTTCTGGAGTGCCTCATTTTTGGCTGCAGGTTCTTAGAAAAATAAATCCACTTTCCCCTTTCCTCTCTGATCCAGAGACATTACAGGGTACATGGCTCAAACAAGCACACAGGAGTTTGTTCAACACTGCAAACCACAATGAAATAGGTTCCAGATTACCTAAGGGAAAAGATTTTTTTTAAAAAAAATCTACAGGGCTTATAATGAATGACTAAAAAAAATACCTCTGTCTTGGGAAACATTTAGAAGTCCAAAACCCGAGCAGCAAGGATCAGCATCGCAAAGCCGTTCACAGTCAAAAAAACTGAATGGAAAAAGAAAAGAAAAGACAGAATGTGAAAAACAAAGGAAAATGAACACGTTTCGCATCTTAATTTCTGAGAAATCAACAAGAAGCTTCTATACTTCATTAAGAGAGACAAATCGGTTTTGGAACTCAGCAGTCTGAGTGAAACTTACATTCCAGACCAGAAGCAAATAACAAGAATATCAATTTATATTAAAGCTACTGGGATTTTAAAAGAAAAACAATCTGTAAAACAGAAGTTCATGATTTTCTTAAGGTATAGGAGAGAGAGCAGACCTCTGCAGCAAAATTTAAATGAACAACTGGGACCCAGAAAGTCACAGAGGGGTTTTATTAACTTGTTTGAAAGGTGTTCTTGCTTCTTTTATACATTGTTATAACAAGGTAAGAGGTGTGGTGGCTCAGTGGCTTTATGATGCTGGAGATGGTCTCTGCTCCAGTGGTTCGAGTCCGAGCACTGCATGGTGGGACAAGTTCCTGTCACTCAACTTCTGTCCACCTAACCATTCAAAAGCATATTCTTTTCTTTATTTTTGTCTTTTAACAACCTCGTAATCTCTTGCAGTGGGATGGAGTCAGAGCAATTGAATGGAGCTGAGTGTTTACTGGCCAGATGCCCTTCCTGTTGCCAGCGCAGAGTTCACAGCTGATATTTACTCACTGTGCCCAGAGAGAGAAATGTCTACCGCTACCTAGGATCGAACTCACAGCCTCCAGATTGTGAGGCAAGAGCTCCACCTCTAGGCCACTGCACCACTCATTCAAAAGCATATTCTATGCGAGTAGATAAATAGGTGCACTTCGGTGGAGAGACAAGAGGATGCTCTGTGAAGGCATCAGATTCCTGCCGGCTCTGAACCTTCCTGACTGCGGCGCCCGTTTGCAAGGTGGCCCTGGGGAGGGAGAGGGACTTGGATGACACTGCTGGAAGAGCTGCTCGTCTTTCTTTCTGGAGCTAGCTTACTCAACTGTGGCATACCTTGGGAAGCGTGCAAGCATTTCCAACAACAGAGCTGGTACCTTGGCAGCCAAACTACCTCTCCGCAATAGCATGGGGATCTCCTGGCTAATGTAGCAATGCCATAAGCCCATAATAATAATAGCTGTCCAAGATATGGCCCAAAGTAAGAACATCTCCTTGGACAATATAGATAGAGAGGTAGTATGTGGGAAGATAGACAGACAGACAGAACTGGAATAGGCAACCTAGCTCTAATTCTACAAAGTCCCAGACAACAATCTGAAAGTCTCATTAAGATTTTCTCAGGCAGAATCCCAAGACCAAAAAAAAAAAAAAAAA